>CABFVX010003866.1:52177-68264 GCA_902151425.1 Timema shepardi | reverse complement strand
TATAAGAGATTGTTGTAAATGGTCTAATAGAATAATTTTGCTGTGTTAATTTTAAATACAACATATTGTTAAAGATGAGAAATAATTATATATAGTAAACCCAAAGTTAAGAAAGAAAAGCCAAAACCATTTATATTCTTAGTTTATTAGGATTTTCCTTATAATCAATAGTACCTTGGTAAATTTTGGTGCAGGGTATGAGTAAATAATAGCTGTATAATATAATATTAGTAATCTTATTTTATAATTTTCCCAAAACTTCCACTCCATTTACTTATATGTTGGCTCTATTATATTCACTACACTAATATGCTATCATATAAGCCATTAGAGTGGTACCAATCCAATCAATAAGGGTGAAAGAATTATATGAATCTGTAAAATGTGGTTAAATGAGAGTAAATACATCAGTGTGATGAATTCTAACGTGGACGTATAAATTTCGACTAGATTAGCTGGTAAAATTATATTATACAGTATGGTTTTCAATTATTTATCGAGGTGACTGCCGGAGTATTGACTTTAAATTATTACTCATCCACATGATTTATTATTTTTATTCTTCATTAGATTAATTCCTACTTATCATCATTATTCCTCATACACATTGTTACTTATTATCAGTATTCATAAACCTAAATCCTTATCCTCAATCTTTTTATCTTCAATCTTTATTATCTTCTATTTTCCTATCCTCAATCATCCTTATCATTAATCTTCCTTATCCTCAATATTCCTTATCCTCAATCTTTCTTATCCTCAACCTTCCTTAACCTCAACCTTCCCTATCCTCAATATCAATTATATCCAATCTTTCTTATCCTCAATCTTCATTCTAAATATTTATTATCCTCAAATTTCCTTAGCCAAAATCTTCCTTATCTATATTATTATTTAATCTCATTATTTATTAATCACACTATTCATAGTACTCAGTATTACTTTTTCTCAATATTTCTTAATCTCAATATTTACTAGCCTCAATCTTCCTTGTCCCCTTTACTTAGCCTTAGAGTAAAATATTTATGAAAACAGAAAATACACTCAGGCAATGTTTAGTTGTTACAAGAAGGATATTCACAGTTTAATCAATGTAGCACCAGTGAGGAAGGCTATAAAAATAAATTGCACCCACATTTTCCTAGATAAAGACTGAGACAGTTACATAATGTACACTAGACTGTTCCTTTAATTTTAGCTCACTGCCAAAGAAAATTAAGCGCTCTGGGCCGGGCTCCACTTGCGATTTCTAGCAGCTACGACTGAAAAGTCGCTGTCGCACAAAATGTTCGTGGTACACACACTACGATAGATAAATCGCTGAACTTTCAGTAGCTTTACAATGGATGCCATTGAAATCACTTGCATGATTGCTCTTTTGCTGCGAGCGAGAGCTAATAAACGGCGGAAGCATCGGTATTGGGTACATCCAATAACAAGTCAGAGAATATTGAAAGGACAGATTTACAAGTTGTTTGAAGATTTATGTGAGCATCCTATTAAGTTTTTTCAGTATTACCGAATGAGTCAAAGTAGTTTCGATGAATTGTTAAGAATAGTAGGTCCATCAATCACATATAAAGACACAAGATGGAGGATGTCCATACCACCTGAAGAACGTTTATCAGTAACTTTGCGGTGAGTACATTGTTTACGTATTTTTATTTTAATTTAATTTAAAAGAGTAGCTAAGTTTAAAATAAAAGAGGAAACTGAATAATACATGTAAATTTTAATTTTTTTTAAACACAAAATTACAGAGTATTTTTTGAAATAAAAGGATTGCAATTTTACGACATATTTACTTACTTGTTTATTAATATACTTAATTATACAGCGTATTTAGTCTCTTTCAAGGTTGATAATTAAAATATTACAAGTCCTTTTAATGGTTAGACATATCAAACAAATCACTTTCACTTGCAGAGGACGGTGATAGTAGGCTTGCTGCCACTTCATGGTAAAAATTCTGCATAGGTCCAGTATTCTGTGAATAATGGGGTTGATTTGCAAACTGGCCCTGTGTTGGCTGAACCTGAGAAGAACCTTGTTGATATTGACGATAGAGTGGATCGCCGAAAAATGATTGTTGATGTGGTTGAGGATGAAAGTTCCTTTCTTTCAGCATTACGTTCAAAATCTCAACTTTAGCGTAATGTTTCTGATCGTCGCTTAATTTTCCTAACATTGGAACCAACATCAAAGCGAAATTTTTATCCTCATTAATTTCTTCGCCTTGTCTTTCTTTTAATATATTTAATAATGATGTTTCGTATGATGTAACATTTGGTTTCTTACCTTTTACGGGCCGTACAGGCGTAACTTGTTCGTTACCAGTAGGCATACGCCTACTGATACAGTGATCATCATCTTCAAGGTTCGAGGATGCATCAGGAGAATGCTCTTGTTCTTCATTGTTTTCACGCACAGGATGGGAAATGTTGCCACTGGTCTCTCTACCTTGTACAAACGGCACCAAAAATAACAGTGCATCAAAATGTATATATTTCCTCCTTTTTTTGCTCCTTGCCCCGATGTTGTTTTACGCTGAACAGCCATCTCCATTGCAAAACAATCCATTAGATTTTTCCACTTTTTATGTGTTTCTTTCCCTGCAATGAAAATGTTATATTAGTTGTAATAGTATAAATTATATTTAAAAAAATGAACATAAGTACAGCTTTACTTTTTTTTTCAGGTATCTTGGTACCGGAAACAGCTTTAATTCATTGCATTTTGAATACCTGCTGGGTGCCAGTACCATCGGAAAAATTGTAAAGGATACATGTGAGCAGTTGTGGAAATTTTTACAACCACTCCATATGTCAGAAAAATCAGAAGAAGATTGGAAAGAGATTGCAAAACAGTTTTATCTCCGGACAAACTTTCCAAACTGCATTGGTTCGATCGACGTGAAACATATCAGGTTAAAAAATCCCTGCAACTCTGGTTCCCTTTTTTACAATTACAAAAACTTTTTTTCCATTGTCTTACTTGCCTTAGTAGATGCTGACTACTGCTTTACAGCGATTGACGTGGGATCTTATGGTGCTAACTCTGATTCTAATATATTGAAAAACTCAGCAATTGGTGAAAAGTTGAAAGCTGGTGATTTAAATATGCCTCAAGCACAAACCCTTCCTAACGATGAAAATGGTAAGCCAATGCCTTTTGTTATCGTAGGTGATGAGGCATTCGCTTTATCAAAACACATAGTAAGGCCTTATCCTAGGAAACAATTATCTATGAAACAACGCGTGTGCAACTACAGAATATGCCGTGCACGACGGATGGTGGAATGTGCCTTTGGTATTATGGCCAATAAGTGGCGCATTTTTCACCGGCCTTTGGATGTGGAAACAAAATTTGCAGATAACATTGTCAAATCATGTTGTGTTTTACACAATTTTGTCAGAAGGAAAGATGGAATAAGAGTTGAAGAAGAATGTTATGAAAGTCCTCTACAAGAAATAAATCCCGTCGGATTGAGGGCTGATTCCGCAGGCATCGAAGTAAGAGACTACTTTGCAAATTATTTCATTTCCCCTCAGGGTTCATTGCCTTGGCAATACGACAGCATTTAACAATAGTGATCAGTGAGGAATGACTGAACAGATATTTGTAAAATGACTTTGTGCTATTAGCACCGAAATTTGATAAATAGGTTTGACATTAAATTTATCTGTGCCAGGTAGACATACTTTTTATAAATACACAAATTAGTAAAATATTGCTAATATAGGTAAATATTTTTAAACACTACTAAGACACCTCTTAATTATTTACCTATCATTATTATAATAAGTTGAGCTATACTTTATTTTTTGAAATAATAAAAACTGTTTATTTCAATGCATGGGACGCTAATTATTTTTTTTTAACCAATGATGTTTGTTATTCTTCTTATAGGTACCCATTTTGATATTAAAATAATTTGTTTTGTTCTTACATTCCATACTTACTCATTACCGTTTAATTTTTGAGATTTATTCATTGAAACAACAAATAAATATAGAATAATTGCTGTTTAAACTAAAAATCACTATTAAGAAATAAGTCTAAAAATGTATTGCTTTTTAATTCAAATACTATGTTTCAAACTAAAGTCTCATATTTGTTTACCTTCACATATAATTTAAATCACGTTTACCTTTATTTTTCTTCTCGGCTGCAGGAAGTTCATTCCAATTTCGGTACATATTCACACAAACTTCAGCCCAAAGTTTTTCTTTGATGTTGCAGTCACTGTACTCTTTCAATTCTTTATTGTAAATATCTGGTCTCTTTTCAATTTTAATAATAAGTCTATCCGTATCTATCACGGTGTTCACTAACCCGTCATCTACAGTATCTTCGTTCTCAGACATTTTGGCGGCACGAATTATGATAACTCTGTGAGTGTGAGCAGTCGAAACTGCGACTAAACTATCGCTAGTGGATGCGTGTCCATACCTGTCCATGTGACTCATTCAGAGGGAGCTACTATCGCGTCGCAGCAAAAATAGGACCGGTTGCATCTTTTTAGCCGCTGCGATTATCTAGTCGCATGTGTGCTCACCTCAATTTGAAACAATGCGTTTCATTTCTGCGGCTAAACAATCGTGCGACTAGAAATCGCAAGTGGAGCCCGGCCCTAAGAGTACAATGACTTAGATCACGTGGTCAGCAGCGTGGATACTAAACTTATTGTAGTTTGGATTTTCAATTTATAAAAAGAATTTTTTAACATTTGATTTTGGTTTAATTCGTATATTGAGTTGCATAATTATATACTATATAAATACAGGGCTAAATTTGCAGATGAAAAACAAAATAGTTTACCAGACAGTCTGACAGTAAACACCAAAACATTAAAGTATAAACGTAGCAGGACTAATAAATTAGTCAATACACTATTTCAATAAACACCGATTCTATTAGAACCTTGTTTAACAAGATTCACCCTGGAGAAGGGTTTCATAAAATTATAGAACAAACTTTAGTTCTTTGAAACTGTTCGCGTATCTTGAGATAAATAGTTCTTTTTCAATGCCAGATATTTAATACTTTTACTTATTTGGTAGCTTTTTATAGTGATAAATCCATTAATATAACAAAATGTTATTTTTAAATTTAATTTTTAATTAATATTTCCGATTATACCATGCTAGTAAAAACCATATAATATTAAAATAAATGATACGGTTTACCTAGCAAGACTTTCTTTCACTTTTATCTTAAAATATACATTTACTAAAACACGAAGGTTATGCGAAACGATATAATTGGTCAATAGATCGATGTAGAAATGCTACATAAAAGATCATAAATGAAATAATATACACTGTAACTTAATACATGGAATTAGGTACTAGAAACACTCTTACAGAAAAATTGGGAAAAGAGAAACACATTTGTCCACTAATAAGCATAATAATTAAATTCATTTTTAAAACCTTTATTAAAAAGTTTATATGTTTGCTTATAGCCCAGAAATAATTGGTTTTATAAATATATATTATTTTAATAAAATATTTTAACTTTAATAGTACTATAACTTTACAATGATAGTTTATTTCGTATCCCAAATAGTTGTGGAGAAATTATGAAACTTGGATAATGTACATTTTTGGGAGAAATTGAGACCTGCCATCTTTTGTAATGATAAACAGTGTATGTGTATGAAATCTAATCAAAATCATTAGAGCAAATGTTGAAAAATTTAATATTTTTTTATTTTCACCCCTTAATTTTAGGGATGGATATCTAATTACTATACCCTCCAAGGGGACCGTTTGAAAAACTCATTTGCCATGTTTTATCCTAATTGATAAAATAGTTTCAGCTACAGCCCGAGCTACAGACAGACAGATGGCATTCCAAAAACTAATGTTTTGCTTTCGGGGGTCATGAAACGTCGAGATTAATTATCAAAATCATGAATTCAATTTTTTTGACGATCACAATACCTTCACTCCGAGGTGTCGAGAGAAAGTTAAAATTCTGTTCTTGCAAATAAATGCAGCCTTAAAGTTAAAATCTTTAGTTGTTATAGTAATGTACATAAATGTATAATTTCATTTTTATTTACTTAAAAGTGAATACTCACTTTAACAGAATGTAATTCACGAGTAAAATTCCAAAGATCATTTTATAGATGTTCGCAATCATAGCACCAATTAATATCTATTAATAATTATGTTGTTTAACTTTTTACTTTCTCGTTATCTTACAGGTAGAGAAAGTAAAAGATCATCAAAAAAATCGAACACGAGAATTTGATGAATATCGACGATACATGACCCCCCGAATCCGAAAAAGTATTTTTTTAATTTCCGTCTGTTTGTCTGCCTGTCTATACCTACAACTAGAGCCTAAACTATTTTACTATTCGGGCTAAAACTTGGTATCTACGGTTTTCATAGGGTTGCCCCGAGGGGGTTTTGAAATTGGAAATCCATCCCTAAAAATAAAGGTAGTTTACTGATGGGCAAAAAGAGAAAAGGCCTATTTTCTAGAATCGGCTCTAACGATTTTGAAAAATTTAATTTCTAAACCATATCTAAACAAATATTTTAAGAGATGCATAGTTAAACCCAAAAAGTGGTATTTGCAATTCCGTCTGTCTGTGTGTCTGTTTAAACTTAGAACTAAGAGTAGTTTAATAAAGAGCGAAAATAGAAAAATTAGATGTTTTCAAGATTGGCTCTAACGATTTTGATTAAAATTCGTATCTAGGCGTTGATTATGATTTTAAATAAACTGACTATTTAAATTTCCCCGTGAAAATTACTTTAAGAGTACTTTTTAAAAGCGGTAATTTCCGTATCTCCGCAACTATTTGAGATACTAAACAACTTATCATTGAAAAATTGTAGTATTATTATAAATAAAAACTTTTATATGGAATATATTTTTATAAAAACAACAGTTTCTTAGATATTGGAAAATATATTAATAAAATTTTGTGAGCTTTAGTTGTAAAGAGAAAATACTTGAGTTTTAACGCAATAATTCTCCAATGCCAGAGAGTAATTAAATATAAGTAAGTCTCTCAAAAGTGTATGTTATTTTT
Source organism: Timema shepardi (assembly GCA_902151425.1). NCBI lineage: Eukaryota > Metazoa > Arthropoda > Insecta > Phasmatodea > Timematidae > Timema > Timema shepardi. The sequence goes on along the minus strand of CABFVX010003866.1, from coordinate 61,210 downwards.
TCATTAAACGTCTTAGGAAATATGTTTATACAACAATGATCTATCTCCTTCATTTTAGACTCAATAATCAATATTTACATCTTTTATTGGTCATAATTTATAAATGAAGAATTTAATAGCAATGCAATGGAATGAAAATTATCAACGACTAATAAAAGGTCGAAAATTTTAACCGGTAGTCGAAATTTTAATACAAAGTGTTGACCCTTGGGGAACCAATACTGATCCTTTTTATCGGTCCAAAGATACAATTGAGGACATTAATTCTTTAAAAATAAAATTATAAAATTTAAAACCAAGATTAAAAAAATGTTTTACATAAGGGTAGTGAAATTTATTCTTGGGTTTGCTAGTGTATATTATTTTGATTCACATATTTTACGAGTTTTGAGTAAATATTTCCATTTTTAAACAATAGAGCGAGAAAGTCCGTGTGGAGCTCCGTACAATTTATTTTATTTATGGTGATAGCTTATCTGTTTACTGAAATAAAGGTTTAAGGTTTGATTCCTCACATTGATGTTATACTTTTCACAGTAACGGAAGATTGAGAGTAGAAAATATTCTAAGGCCAATTTAATTTTTACTTGTCTAATGATATTAGATGGTTCATAAAATACAAATTAAATAGTCTCCATACAAAATTATATAGTCGGTTCCCCAAGCTCAAATTTTAAATATAAAATATTATACTCACACTTATAAATTAGCGGAAAGTAATAAAAATAATTTTAGTGAAACCTATTTATTGTCATACAAATACTGATAGTGGAATTACTCGTTTATAAGTATTCCACGAAATTAACTTAACAACTATAAGCTTATTTTTCCAAGCGTAAAAATATGTTTCATTGAGTATACATGCAAGGTAAAGAGGATTTTTAAATGGTTTTAATTCTAGTTTATGGTCTCAAAAAGCGTCAGATCTAAATACGAAGGGGAGGTTTTTTTTTTTTTACAAAGAGTGTATGCAAAGACTGGCAAAATAAAAATAAAGAAGGGGGAATGGGGAGAGCCTATAGGGGGTCATGGCAACACCTTTTTACAAAAACACGAAATCAGATAAATATAAAACTAAATTATAATCTGGTGTAAAAATCCTAAAATAGTATCCACATATTTTGTAATCACCTAGTATATTTGAGGATTGAAAAGAATTAACAACATGTGGAGGATAAAGCAAACAGCAATAAAAAAATTTCAACTGAGACTTTGGATTAGTTGTAGGCCACTAGAAGAGATTAAGTAAAATATGATTACGGAAGGGAGTAGCAATCCAGTTTAAAAGCTAATAGCCATAGGGCTAAATTAGCACACCTGCTTGGGTATTATCATGGTAGACAAATTAATAATAAAGGACCCCTTCTCCCAATCTGTCGCTAAATTCTGTTCCACTTTTGTTGGCGCATGTGGCTTCAAATAGATAAAAACCATAAGTTCAGTGCAGTTTTTAAAATGTATAGTCCAAATTTTATAGTAAGGTATTTTAGAAAACCCAAACATATTTCTTTCTGGTACGCATTCATTATATATATATATATGTGTGTGTGTGTGTGTAATAATAATCTATGTTATCGATACAGTTTATTAAGATGGAAATCTACAGGACACATAACCTGGCGTATGAATAGATGAAAGTAGATCTAATAATATTCTAGCTGCCAGGTAATGTCCATTCTATATATATTGTGTTTGAGTATCGTAAGAATAAGAGTGGGTGTATTAAATGGTGGTATTACAACTATGCTAGGCTAAAGAAACGTGACGGAAGAACATTTAGGTGAAAATTAAAATAAATGGATGCGAATATGTCGACTTCTGAAGCAATGGAAACATATTTGTTAGATAATATTATCTCTTACTATATTATCGTACATGAAGTTCAGAAGGGCTTGACACTTTGTGTTTAGTTTTAGTAATGTTTTTGAATTATCTACTCTGTTGTTCGTCACATGTTGTGTTAAAGTATTTTTCATGGTATTTAACTACTGCATATATTCTGTTTTTCTCTGAAAGAGATTGGTAGAAGAAGGGAGCATACGTATCATCCCCCCCCCCACACACACACACACATTTAAACATATTGGGCTCCATTTTAAAATATGAGTGAAAAATGACCCTGAGGATGGAACTATTCCTGATTAGCTCAGTGGTTAGAGTATTGACGTACTATGCCAAAGGGTCTGGGTTAGATTCCCGTGCCCAGGTGTAATTATTTGATTTAAAGCACTTGATATAAGAACAGGTTCACCTTATTTATATTTATTACTAAAATGGTGTGACCTTTTATAACTACAAATTATTGGATTGATTTTTTAAATAGATAAACTAAATTTTATATTATCTTTATCAAGCAAGCTGACGTGAGGTCACTTAACCAGTTGGATCTTCGTATGTCTCTCCGTATGTTTTCTCCACGATTACTGACACATACCTTAACCACTTTTAATGAGATAAGGTAGGGGCATTCTTTGGACATAGGCCGAAAATTTTTATGTGTTTTGTATTTTTAATTCTGTCAAACATTGCAAGACTAGCGTCTTAAACCACATGAACAGCCGTTTATATCTATCAATATAATATAGTTTACTATTAACATGATTTTGTCTAGTTTATTCGCCAAAGAACAATATCAACTTAAAACCAAAGTAAACATTTTATGATGTATTACTATTTGAAATCCAAAAAGATAGGGTTAAAAAAAAAGGGTGATGAGTTTAATGTTCTTAAATTATTAGTTTAGCCATTTTTTCCACTATACGTTATATTTGCATTTATATATAGGCCTTGATCTAATCTTTTGAAACCATATAAGTTTAGGAAATAAGGCTTAGTACAATCGCAAAGAACTGGTAGAGTAATATATGCACCATGTCTAGCTTTTCATTAGAGTTTTAAAAGGAACTAATTCCAGTTCAAAATTCAATATTATACATACACGCCTTTACTTTACGGACACATTTATTACCAAGGAAGCCCCATGGCTCGAGGGAAAATACAGCTGTCGAAACGTTATTCTCTTTTTATTCTAAAAATCGCCTACATTTCGTACACCATTTGTAGAAATTGCAACGTAAGACGATCGGGGACTTCCATGCTGTTAGGTCTTTATTAGATCTTCCTCCGTTGCCCCCACCTTCCTATCCTTCCCTTCTTTCTCGCCTTATTATCAACATGTGTGTCACCACTTTACTCGTCTCATATGCACATAAGTTTTTAGTAAAAAAAATGTTATAGGGAAAAGCAGCCAAACCATCCAACTGACTTTAATTTTCATTTGCATTCTCCGCTATATTTTATTATTATTATTATTATTATTATTATTATTATTACTGTTACTACTATTATAATAAACTTACACAAACATCAGTATTCTTAGCTGAGAGTCACTGCTAACAATCATAGCACTAATCAAATATATATTATCAATATTGATAAAAAATATTTTACGGTGATAATTTTTATTATTGTAGTTTTTCCAAAGCTATTCCATTTAGTCTGACTTATTGACAATGGAGAGGTTGGGATTACACTCCCGGCTGGTGTACTGTCTTTTTAGTAAATGTTTGTCTCTTAACATCCAAAACTTGGAAAGTGCATAATAGTATGGTTTGTATATCACTAGAATCGGATCATCCATTTCGGTCGATTGTGTCATTAAGTGTTTGCGTCCTAGCTCGCTTATCACTACATCAAGAAATTATTATACCAGATCCGTCAAAGCTATCCTCGTTGAGTCATCTACCATACCAACCGCCTTCTCACTCAAGCATCCCAATGTATCCAATCGGAACACGAAGACTGCTGTAGACGGGAACTTTATCTCTCCATCGTGAAAATCCATCTTCAGGCCCAAATCCTAAATGAATCTCTTCCAGGGGATAACTTCTGTGAAGAATGATGGAGTTGTCAAAAATCGGACAGGGTAAATTGATCTACCTTTAGCGATACATTGGCCTTTTATTCCATCATAAGTGCTGCCCATTGGTTGGCTGGATGTCAAAGCACAATTTTCTACCCAAATTACTAGTCTATTCTCTTGAAGTTTGCGGTATAATTTCTCCAAAAGGGCACTATCCCCTGACCCGTATCTAAGATAACGACGGTTGTTGCCTTTCCTAAAGTTATCCTCACCCCACGTAGGGGGATACCTGCTTTCACCCCTAATGGACACGTCGATTTCCTTGGTTTTTTGAACGTAAATAAACGTGTGGCGTTCCGCCCAACCTTGGAACTTTGACTGCTCCTCTCCCCCCTTGAGGACACTCTCGTATCAGATGATACGTAGCACCAAACTTGTAGCACTTCCTAGGAGAACGAGGCACGAATCAACCCCTGCCCCCCTAAGGGCCATGTTTATATTATTCGGGAGTCTCTTACCATCTTCAGAACCAGTCCCCTCTCGAGTGAGAGATCCTTGCTGTGGGCGCTGTTTAAATTCCCCAGGTGGTGTCCTGGGTCTATCCTGCCTAATCACCCCACTAATATTAAGAGTAAATTATATGTTTATATTTATCTGTTGATGTTACTAGTGTATCGTCTTGAAATTAGCATTCTCTATTTGAGCGAGTTCAATGCTCGTTGCCACCTACTGCAATTATTTAACAGAGTTATTCTGTGACCGTTAAATGTTGATTTTGATATCTAGTCCTAGGTTGCTCTAGATTAAATCCATGCTTTGAGATAAAGGTATATTGTACTCTCTCCTTGACGTCGGAATATGGTTTGGATGTCTTCTAGATACTCGGCTACCGATTCTCGTGGTCCCTACGGCCATCTTCTAATGTCATCTTCTAACATTAGTTGGTAATTAGAAGCAAAAAACCTCCTACGATATTGTCCTATGTTTTCCAGGTGGTTATGTTGTTCCGGACCCATCTCGGCCCTTTCTCAGAGAATAGTTCTGACAAGGCTTTTAATCAATCCCTCCTTGTCGGTCAGATGATAAATTTCATTAAGTTTGGCTATCCTTTAGATAAAGTCAATAGGTTGTATCTGATCTGCTAAAATGACTTTCCAGTCGCGAATTGGACCGAGAATTAACTCAAGTTGACGCCTCTCCTTGGTGAGTATTCTCAGGTTCAAACTCCTCAGATCTGCCGCCCCTCCTGAAAGGTATGGTAATTTTTGTACTGGTTGTATCAGTGCCAATTTTGTACCAGTCTTATGTACTTTTACCCCACACACCAGGCTATAGGGCCCATACCACTATGTCACTGTATCATTGATGAAAGGTTGAGATCAAACTTCCCCTTCTATCACTGCACTAATAGCTGTTAGTGATACGGGACATAGCGGGTTGCTCTAGGAAATATTGAACTGTTTGGAACGTTTTGAAAACGTACACATCTAGCAATCTATGATAAGGTGAGTTGTAGAAACTGACCTTCTTTGACCACACTGACAATAATTGTGTGGACTTTCAGACCTGAACATCTTGCATTTTGCATTTTGACAAACTTGGTTTATTGAAGGTTTTTTTCGGGGTTTCCCCTTTAAGGGTTTCTACGACTGAGAATATTATTTCAAAGCTAATGTAATATCTATTATTCTAAAGATTGGTTCTTCCCACTGGCTTTAAATCGATTTGTTAACCGTAAGGGTAAATGTGTCTACCTATCTTTGGCTCTTGACGTCAGAGAAATATAGATCCAACTCACCTAGTAAAGGACGAGTTGTTCTATGAGAACTAGATAAGAGGCGTTACCCCAGCAATCTCAGTGGCAGATATGTGGTGTCAAATATGATAAAATAAAAAGAAAAAGTAATAAGGTACTTACTATCTTTTAAACTATTAACTGTCGTTTTAAATATTAATAAAGCTCCAAAGTTAAGTTAAACAAAGCCGTGATAGTGGGGAAATAAAGGATTACAAAAGTCTGTGACATTGCGTATTAATATGAATTTATTTACTTGTTAGACTTATTAATATTTATATATAGCATATTTATTATTTGTGAAATTTATTCAAGCACTTTAATAGAAATGGCATGTTTACGGGGTAGTTTATGCCTGCTAAAGCCACACTTAAATAAATATATAACGATTTACATATAAAGTTATATACTATATAATAGCTTAGTTTGCTTGGCGAAATGGGTATGGAGTGGGTGAGAAACAGTTAAAGGTTAGTGTTAAAAGCTCTGCTTACCCTGGAAGCAGTACACGCCAAGCCACCAAGTGTGCAATATTGTTTGTGGGTTTAGACTGTACCTACCCCCTGCTATACACCGAAGCTTGCTTCAGTCCCGGTGTTGTGTATCAAGGGTACTTTACTGCTCATTGCCCGTGGTTACATACCCTGTACTCACGGTGGGGTTATTGCTAACACATTATGGTGAGGAATGGCTCTAATTACAAATGCGGCCAACTGAGCGACCGTTGTTCGTGGGGTAACCAAGGTATAGGTCCATTTCCGTGGGAAGGCCCTTATTTTCTTCTTAGCGCCACGTCTTACTAACCACTCTGGCTACACAATTATCTAATAACTTCACTAATGTTTTACGAGATTAGGAAGGCTATATTTAGAGAAAGTGTACCCACATTCACGTGGAGAAAGAGAGAGTTGTAAGCCTATTTAGAGTAATCACTCTTAGCACACCCGAACAAGATTCGAACCTTGATCTCTCTGTCTTCATCATTCTAATGTACTGCCAGAGTAGCACGTTGGACTATTCAAGATTAATATACTAGAAACCCGCCTCGGTGGCGTAGTTGGCTAACGCGCTTGTCGTGCTCGAATCTCGGTCGGGTGTACTGGGTGTGGTTTTTCCTAAATGGTTTTCCACTCTCCCTCCACGCAAATGTGGGTTCACTTCCTCTAATTCAAACTTCCCAATTCCCAATCAATTAGAGTAATTAGTACTTAAAGCGTATAACCCAAACTGGTAGTAAGACGTGGTGCTAAATATTATTATTATTAACATACTAGAAGAGTTACAATGTATATTTTAACATATCCCTACGACAGGACATGTGTTATACAGCTGTCACTTTTGATAGATATTATCAATAGGTATAAAAAAGCTATTATATTTGTGATTAATGGCTATAGCTGCATCTATCGTATCCTTTAAAATAAATATGACATCTGGATACAGGAATCGAACCTGGAACTTTTGGACTAGTATGATATTGTTTTAACCAATGAGCTACCCAGGAGTTATCTCTAACCTAGGATCATTCTTCACTCAGTGGATAAAGAATTGGTGTATTAAGCTAAAGGTTTCGGGTACGATTCCGTTGTCAAGGTGTCATATTCAATGTAATGAATACATACCTATATAATAGTAGAATGTAGCTATTGTTGACCGCTAAAAAAATGTTGATATTTTCTAAACACTATTGTATGCATACGCTCAATCTTAGAACATGTTTTCCATAGCACACAATAACTATATCCTGAATAATATTATAACATAAATAAACTGTTTCAAATGCGCAACCCTCAAATGAGAGTATTTGGATTAATTTTAATATACATTTTATTTGATGCAATTGATTTTGAGCATTCTATCTGTACATAAAATTTTTAACTTTATTGGCAAGATATTCATTCTAGTAATTAACTGTAATGGTTGTATTGCACTGTACGCTGTAACGAAATATTAGTTTCCGTATTATTATTCATTAATATTCATGGGATGTATTATATCTAATAAATACCATATGACCAATCTAATATTTATCAAAAATGAACAATTAAACATGAACATTAATTAAATACTCGCCGCGAGTTAAATTAGTTCTACTATAGACCAGGTGTAATTTTTTCGATCGGGTAATCCTGCGATTAATTTAAAATTAAATAGTGGAGGTAAAAATAATATTGTTTTATCACTATTTATGAATCTCTATCAAGAAAGTCTGCACCATCTTTTTTCCTTCAATTAACCACTCTAAGAATACAATGTTTAGAGAATAAAATTAAAAATACTATGTGTGTGTGTGTGTTTTTAAATATACAGGTGTCCAAAAAATATTGGCCAAAACTGCGCATATAGCTTGTTTGAAACAAAAGTAATGCAAAATACCTGTACACTTACGTCCGGAAACCTATACTAACACCATTTAATTGTATTCAAGCATGCATGTACAACATTTTGCATAAGAGTTAGGCACGTGGAACCAGGTACCACACACCTCGACATCTTGGAGCACGGCAGAATAACATATCACAATTAATATAAAACAACACACCAGTCCATCTAGAAGTGCGAATATGTTCTGAGGGTCATCATTAACAGTCCTGCATCGCAGAAAGTTCTTGCAATTATTACATGTGCAGTGCCACGCGCTTAACTGCTATGCAACTTGTTGTACACGCATGCTTGACAGATTTGCTCTCCTGGAGCTATACGCCAAAGCTTTGAATACAATTAAATGGTATTAGTATAGGTTTCCGGATGTAAGTGTATAGCGATTTTGTATTACTTTTGGTTCAAATAAACTGTATGTGTAGTTTAGGCTGATAGTCTCCAAATATCCTGTATATACATAACGTATATATTTATATATACCCATAAGTATATATGTAATATATATATATAACTTAAGTATATACGGTACCGTATATATATATATATATATATATATAGGGTACCGTATATACTTAGATACTTAATCACTGTTGTAGTATTTAATTAAAATATATAAATGAAAAAAACTTTCACGACATAGTTTTGAAGAATATTTTAATTTTTGCCTAGACTTTTGTTTCTGGTAATACTAATATAATAGATAAATAATCACCAGAAAAATTCCAGTGGAGCTAGGTCTGTGGAGCACGGAGTCCATTCTACTGGTCCCCCTCGACCAACACATCTGTCCCCAAATACCAGGCTGAACGTAAAGATAAATAAGAGTGTCTTAGCTAAACATTAGACTATATTCTGAAAATTGAAAAATGACACCTGGACACGGGAATCGAACCCGGGACCTTCGGCTTAGTACGCCACTGCTCTTACCACTGAGCTATCCAGGATTCGTCCCGTGCCCATGGTCATTCTTCACTCATAGTTTAAGGCAGAGTCT
>CABFVX010003866.1:16107-50779 GCA_902151425.1 Timema shepardi | reverse complement strand
AGACTCTGCCTTAAACTATGAGTGAAGAATGACCATGGGCACGGGACGAATCCTGGATAGCTCAGTGGTAAGAGCAGTGGCGTACTAAGCCGAAGGTCCCGGGTTCGATTCCCGTGTCCAGGTGTCATTTTTCAATTTTCAGAATATGATATCTATAAGGTGAATTCCTCACTAAAATGCATCAACAATAGTTTCGGCTATTGGTTTCATTAAACATTAGACATTTAAAAATGTATAGTGGTCGTTATATTGGTCGAGACACCTCACGTGACCATGGTGCGGCCAATGCAACGTGTTATCATTTGATTTTGGTTAAACAGTTTCAGTCCATAACACTCAAACGGTGCATTCATGGAAACGAGTTCCTCATTAAAGATTGGTATAATTTGGACACCCTGCGTAACCTAGAAATTTGTAGCATGTATTCATGTACACCCTATATATCTCGCAGCGCTCATGAGAGACACTCATACTCTTAATTTTATAAATATAGGTATTGAGAGTGAATACACTTTTTAAGAATACATGTCACATTTCTTTTGAGACATACACATTCTTCATTTTAATAATATATATTTTGAGATTTAATACAATTTTAAAATTCCATGTCATATTTCTTTTCACTACACACTGTCTATACAATATTTTAAAAATCGGCAAAAAAAAACGACATCGATATTAAGGTCACACTAGGACGGTATATAGCCTTGAGCGACTGTTCTAATTAACTAAATGTCACAGGAGAATTTAATTGAAAGCAAACAATCACAAAACGAGAGGTAGACTACGACATGAATTTGTAGAGGTTTATTATTTCCGTTATTTCTGTTAGGACACCGAATAGTAAGGGTATTTCGTTTCGTAGAAAGGCTGTATTAAATAAAGGTGTAGATGTAATTTACTAAAAGCTCTGGATTAAAAAACGGTATTTGGTTTTTAAAGGTGGTATCTATATTATGTGTAACAGATTATGTCTTAGTAAACTATAGTTTAGTGGAAGTGTTTTAACTTAATTGACATATCTGATTCTCTTTACAGGCGAAAGTATGCTTCCTGGATACCATTATTTTTGTATCCTTGATTGTATATTCGGAAGATATTTCTTGTAATAAAAAGTATAATTTATAAAAAAATAGATTATCAAAGGTATTCATTGGTGGAAATTTAATATTCACATTACTATGACAAGAATTAATTTTAGAGAAATACTCCTACATATCTTTATAGAGATTATAGGCTTTAAATATAAATATATACATTCATGGTATACAATTTTGGTGTTATATGGTAGTTTGTTTTAGGCTTGTTTATATCCATGTCAGAAAACAACAATACAAATTAGTACATATAAGTATTACCTGAACAGGTACTAAGACGTAGTACTAAGGGGGAGAAAAACTCTGTGGTACCTTATTTATACTACAGCTTTATCTGATTACCAAACCCTTCCTTCACCTCTGACAAGACATATTGTGAATGTGGGGAATGCCAGGCCTCCACCGTGGTTCGGATTTCCACGTTAAACTGTAGGTCCTCCATTTCATCTCACAATCACCCTACCACTACACATTAGCGTAAGTGCGTATAACTCGAACGGGTGCGGTGCTAATAATAATAATAATAATAATAATATTATTATTTATACTATTATGTTTATAGCTCAGATTATTAACGAAATTTTTTAGGAATTAATGATGGAAAGTAAAATTTTGATGAATATCACCTTAACTTATGAAGCTAGGGGATGGGCAAAACACATGGACCAATCACATTTGCAAGAATATCCCCCAATTTCCTCCAAGTAAATTAGGTCAAGATTTGATACTTTACCTCACAAGCCTCACGTATACCGTGTATGAATTTTCTTATCTTATCCACTACCAATGAGCAGACGTTTTTCATTCAAGAAGAAAAATATTTATTTATTTTTCTCGAGTAATTAGTTCATAAAAAAAAAGATGTAGCTCCTCTTCTCTTGCTTATAAAATTGAAAATAAATGTTATTGTGATATTTTTACTTTCTATTATGGTAAACAAATTTGAATATTGAATATATGTTTGAAACGCAAAATTTTAATAATGAACTAACTATTTACTCGAGTGAAAATGCTCCATGGAGGGCACAGATACATACTTGAAGGTAAGTTATAAAATTTGTCTTTCTCTTTAAGCTTTATGGAGTTTATAGTATATTTAGTAATATTGAGTAGATTTTCTAAATTATTTTAAGTTTTGACAAAACATATGATAATGTTTAGATATTTTCTGAAAATTGACAACCATCAGACAACATTATCAAAATAAAATATAAATAATAGACTTGATGAAAAGAAAATAACTGTTCAAGTATATATTTTTTTCGTCTAAGTTTATATATTGTGGTAGAGAGAAGAACTACTTAGCCTCTTTATAATCCCCGGTGACTCGTTCGAGTACGGTGGACACCTAAAGTTGATCGTAGAAATGTGTACACATTTACGTTGACGTTAGTTCATAAAGAACCCCGGAGGTCGGCCTAGCCGCTACTCTACCTGATTTACCCTCTCTCGTTTCTCGTCGCGTGTGTGTACATTAGCTGGCAGAGTAACCATTTGTTTGTACAGACATAAGACGAGAGAAGAGGTGGTGGTGTTAGATCAATTATTTCACCAACGTGTTGAAGATTGTCGTGGTAGACAATAGAAGCCTCTCTGCAGGCGGAGGATGACAGTGAGCACGTGAAAGAGAATAGAGAGGTATAGAGAGGTGAGGGTGTTGAAGATAATGATAGCCCTTTATTATTTTTTATCACCTCATCTTCACGGTTAATTAGTATACCTAAACGTAGGCTTAGTTCGAGTTTATAAGGATTTTTGGTTAGGATGGTAGTTGGTACAGTCAGGATGCAACTTATAGGAGGTGGATAAAACAACCCATGGGTTTGGCTAAGCGCTTAAGAGATTGACTTTTGTTACTAAACTTCAAATCACGATGGCATTAGAATCCCGATCCAGAGCCGTGTTTATGGTTTTTGTAACTGTAATTATTTTAATTGTTTCACTATCTTTTAAACTGTACAATGATTCATTTGTGATGTATTATTTAGAAAAAAAAATCATTTCCTTTAGCATTTTTACTTGAGTTAATATAAGTTGTGTAAGGTACGTATTGGAGGAGAGACACACATATGAATAAAAACGCATTCGTTAAGTTATTTATTGGTTAACATTATTCAGTGACTAAAATTTTGTATTCAAGGAATATGTTTTATTTACATATATGTATAAATATATACATACATATATATACAACATACATACATACATTCATACATTCATACATACATACATACATACATACATACATACATACATACATACATACATACATACATACNTATATACATACATATATATACAACATACATACATACATTCATACATTCATACATACATACATACATACATACATACATACATACATACATACATACATACATACATACATACATAAAGGAACTGCGGGTAATATAGCATACCATTAACTTTTTCATTAATAGCATAGCGTATTTTCAAATCTTTTCATTAAGTTCCATATCAAACTATGATTAATATGTTTTTAACTATTTTTAGTGTTAAAAACAAAATTAATAAGGTTTAATGTCCTGTAGGAGCGCTTAGTGAGAGTTTTGGAACAAATGAGGGTAATAAGGAATTCTACCAATTTTATATAAAAAATTAGTTATATTTATTAAAACTAACAGATGATGCATATAAAGTGTAAAAATAAAATTCAAATATTACGTGTAAAACAATTAAGTAGTAGTAATAACGAATCATTGTAATTATACATTATAACAAAAAACTAATTAATAATGCCTTATTAAAATATAATAAATTAAACTGTTGTATCACGTTACATTGTTCTCTTAATATACCTCTTAGGAGTTAGTAAAAAATGTTTACGCTTACGTTGACAAAACAAATCACTGGCCAAATACTTAAAAAATGTGCGGTCATTATGGAAAACCATATTGTTTGTTAGGTTATAATTACAGAAAAATATTGTTTTAACGCAAAAATAAGCATTAATATGTTTTTACCTAATGATTAATTTGATTAGAATTATTAAGAACAGCAGGTTAAATAAATATAGGATGATAAAACACTAGCCTGCAAAAGTTTTTGTGATAGCCAAAACAAACAATCGTCTCTCACAAAACAATCAGTTGATCTGTCGAACTCTTAGAAATTGTTTTATGTAATAGTTGAAATCGTTAACAATAGGTTATGACATTTAACATATGAGAAACACTGGTATTCCTTATTGACCGACTATTATATAATACCCACATCTCTTCTACTTATATACATGCATATATACATACATACATATATTACATACATACATACATACATACATACATACATACATACATACATACATACATACATACATACATACATACATACATAATCACGCCTTTCCCTTACGAGGAAGGCAAGGAACTGTGCATATAGCTCAAAAACAATTCCGCATTTTTTCTATATTCAATAACATTCCTCACACTTACCTCTGTAAATATTCCCTTCTTAGTTATAAAGTTAATCATGAAAGCTACCAAAACCACCCAATTATACTTATTTATGGCTTGCTGTATAAATTACCTTTTTATTATTTATTAAACGGTTTAAAAATGTAAATATTATAATTGTTAAATTTTTTTACTATCATTTTGCTACGTGATTTTCCAGTTTTCAAATAACTAGTTTCCTATAAAAATCATAATTTATATATTATCTAGTCACTCAAAAAAGTCACTATTAACTGTGAAATGAGCTTAAAACATCAAGTTCAACAATAATTTACGCGAAATCGACAACAATTTCCGTTATTGGCTAATGCAATTGAGTGGTGAGAAACTGAAATTTACGGCTTAATATTTTACTAAATAACTTTTAACGGCCAAAACAAAATGTATTCGTATGCAACTCACTATTTTAAGAAACACTTGCAAATAGGCTGAGCCAAGCTGCCATTTCAAACGGACATTCTTTGAATTGACGAATTTGCACCAATAAATGAGGGGCCATTAAGTAGGTATTTTAGAAGGATAGATCTATTTTTACACTAGTGTTAACTAAGCGTTATATGAGGATGAGATGGAAAAAGTCAAAGGTCAAGCAGAGTTTTTAACCGTTTATGGCCCCAGGAATACCACCATACAATTTAAATAAAAATAAGCAGCATATTAATGTTCCTCGGGTATTTAAATACTAAACAGTGTCTAAAGTAAGCCCATGACTTCTTTGGTGCTAGCTGACGGCTTTGAAAAGTTACCAGACCATTTTATGTATCCCTACGCCGAGCCCTATGATCTGTAAAAACATGTATTTAGCAGCTGTCACTTCTGACAGTAAAATTTAGGTATAAACCTAAATTTTGACCGTCAGAAGTCAGCTGTAAGCTGTCAGTCAGCACCAGAGAAGCCACGGGGATACTCTAGTTAATAGAATTGCCTAGCAGCTACAAAGTTGGATAACATACAAAATCCATTTAACAATGTTAACAGTTTTATATCAATGGAATGCATGTTTTTTACTTAAATAATTTAAGTACCTGGGTAACATGGCATCCCCTATATTTTGAGATGGAGGAAGCTTCCAGTTGAACTGGTGTTCTCTATTACTACTAGCTAGTTACGTGGTCAAAACTTGGATATGGTTGATGGCCATCTGCACAAGCCCACTTGTACCACGTGGTCTTTATAATTTATTTAATGTAAAGAGGATACAATTAATTTCTCCCTCACACAATCTTACGGAACAGATATACTTTTTTTTTACAAACAAATCTTAACCATTAACGCGCTTGTAAAGTGAAGGATTATTTCTTATACAGGTTAATATTATAACCACCCCGCTGTAGACAGTCCAGAGAACTGGTTTAGATAAGAAAAAACCCGCCTCGGTGGCGTAGTTGGCTAACGCGCTTGTCGTGTTGAGCTCGGCTGCTGAGGACGGGGAGGCCGAGGTTCGAATCTCGGTCGGGTGAACTGGGGGTGGTTTTTCCTAAATGGTTTTACACTCTCCCTCCACGCAAATGCAGGTTCACTTCCTCTAATTAAACCATCCCAATTCCTAATCCATTAGAGTAATTAGTACTTAAAGCGTATAACCCGAACGGGTAGTAAGACGCGGTGCTAAATATTATTATTAAATAAGAAAATAGATGTGGTGTCCGTTTGACTCTGTGGAGTATTTATCAAACTTGCCAATAAGATACAAAGCTGAATCTTTACATACTGATTAATTAATTTTGGTAGTTATCCCCAAAATTATTAATAAGGTTTTTAATGGAGGGGATTCAGCGCACGTAGCTAGATCTATATATATAATTTTGTCCCATGGAGTACGCAATCTTTATGAGAACATTCCTCAACTCTAAAATCATAAATCCCAGAGGCACGGACAGAGTTGTGAAAAGTTTGGATAGAGAATGATATAACGGGAAACAAACTCCACGTGAAATCCAAAATTACACTTGTTTGAAACATGCCTAACTTCCTAATATTAAAAAAACAGGTTTGTCATCATATTGCATACAATTAGATTTAATAGCATCCAATAATGCGTACAAAATATTAATAAAAGGATATATCTATTAATATCTGGGAACAGTGATGAGCTAATACAAACACAAACATTTATTTTGACACTCTTTAGTGGTCTAATGATCTTCATCATCACTCTCTCAGTAAACTGGATGGACGATGATCTGGAGTTTGGGATTCGAATCCCAGCACGGTGTACAGAAATCTGTTTTTCCTCAAAGGTTTTCCACTATATCTACATGCCAATTATTTATCTTTTACGCTTCCTCTAAATTCAACCGTAACCAACCCTAACACATAAGCTTAATCAATACATATTTGTGAAATCCATACGGATAGTAAGACGCAGAGACAAATGAAATACCACAACATATACAGTAGCCCCATGACTTCTTTGGTGCTGACTGACTGCTTTGAAAAGTTACCAGACCAAATTATGTATCCCTACAATGAGTTATATGATCTAAGGAAACATGTGTTTATCAGCTGTCATTTTTGACGGTCAAACTGTAGGTATATACCTAAGTGTTGACTCTCAGAAGTCAGCTGTGATCTGTCAGTCAGCACCAAAGAAGCCGTGGGGCGACTATAGTTTAAGGCCCTTCCATCATGGTCCACCATAGGGAATCCAAGCTTATAGTCAACGTCCTTCATTATTGACCCCCATGGGGCACATTTCTCTCTTTTATAATATTTACCAACCCTGGTATTGAAGTCGCAGCCACCCGTCACCCTTGAGAGCTGAGTGGTCGGCCCACCCCTTCACCATATTACTCTCCCTACCTCTCTCTTTAAAGTTTTTTTTCCCTCCAGTCATCTCTATTTGGTTTTTGATTGGTGATATTCGTCACCTCCCTCTCGGTTACGTTGCGAAACGTTTTTATTTTAATATTACCACTGTTTTGTGCACGCCCATTTTGACCTCAAACCTGTTAACGTTTGAAGTCCATTCCAATTCATTGACTTTTACGTTTGCTTTCCAGGTCAATTATTTTGCTGGTGAGTTTATGAGACAGTAATTATTTCGTTGTGTGTATTGTAACTACTGTTCAAACGCTCGGGAAGTAGAATATCTAAAAACTGACCCCTGTGTGCATCAGTCAAATTATTATAGTCATTATTATTATTATTATGTTTGTAATTTTATAAGAACAAAAGCAAATTGAACTCATGGGTAACATTCAATGGAGATCACGAATTAAATAAATTTATATTATACATCTTATCAAAGTGAAACTATGCAAATTAGCAAATATTGTTTGTAATACTTCGATTAAAAAACATAGTTTTGAGTCTAATATTCACTAAAATATATCTTGAAAAATTTCACCACTACACAAAAATCAATCCTAGAAAGCGCTAACCAAATGTTTCTCAAATTAGAAGGCACGCATTACATTTACAAATATATTTAAATTATATTTTATATATTCTTCTGTGGTATCTCCGTTTGGGGTTTTCAGAACGTTCCCTGGTATTTGTGTTAGGTTTAGTTTCAGTTTGTTAAATTTTTAACAGAATATTTATTTCACATTTTTTGGAAGATCATTTTGCTATAAATCTTCAAAAACATACTTAAATAAATCAATGATTTAAGTAATTTAGAACTTTTTATTGTTGGTCGAAATGTCTAAGGCCTCTATTTCACAATGGACTATGCATGAAAGGGTGATTGGTTTACGAATCTAAGTCCGGTGTATTGAGGGTGATTATTCTTAAATGGATTTCTACTCTCCCTCCACGTACACCTCCACAAAGTGTACCTTCTTCCTCCTTAAAACATGCTCGTAATTAGTCATGTGTTTATAACCGAGACGGGTAGAAATACAAAAAATAAGATCATTATATTTTGCACTTCTATTTAATTTTTAGTATTCTATTTCAACAGTTAACTAATTTCATTACTATCTAATTAATCAATTAAATAGTAAAAAACTTATTTGGTGCATTTAATCCTCAACGTATGGATACTTTGATTCAATGCCAAGGAAAGCCCACACAATTTTACTCTCTTAGAGTAAAATCAAAACAAATATTATTATTATTATTATTATTAGCACCGCGTCTTACTACCCGTTCGGGTTATACGTACCTACGCTAATGTGTAATGGTAGGGTGATTGTGAGATGAAACGGAGGACCTACAGTTTAACGTGGAATCCGAACCACGGTGGAGACCTGGCATTCCCCACATTCACAAGATGTCTTGTCAGAGGTGAAGGAAGGGTTTGGTAATCAGATAAATCTGTGCCGGCAAAACAAACAAAGCGGCCGATGGGCCACGTAATGTGAATAAGTCAATGCATAAACCACCGAACGGATTTTAACACAGTTGAAATTTTACTAAAGGAATTATCAAGAAAAAATAATACACATTGGTAACCAGGAAAATTGTGAGGTTTACTATGTTCATTTCTTATAATATCACATTTTGTTTTTGATGGTAGCAAATGGCTCCGCTCGATTTGGATGCACTTCTATCTGTGTCACGAGAAGTCGTTCATGACCTTACGTAACATGTTTTTTTTTAAATTACTGATTTTTTTTCTTTTATTAGTCCAAACTGTTATTTAGTGTTTCGAGGCCAAAAGCCATACATATAAGATTATATGTACTCCTGGAAACCTGATGGTCTAGGGGTAAGGTGTCAGACTTCTGTGCTGGGGGTCCGAGGTTCAATCCTTGGTCCCGGCACAGATTTATATAATTGCCTAACCTTTCCTTCACTTCTGACAAGACGTGTATTAATCACAATTTATGAATGAGTGGAATTCCAGGCCTCCACCGTGGTTCGGATTCCACGTTAAACTGTAGGTCATCTCACAATCACTCTACCATTACACATTTAGCGTAAGTGCGTATAACCCGAACGGGTAGTAAGACGCGCTGCTAATAATAATAATAATAATAATAATAATAATAATAATAATATGTACTCCTAGAGTAAAATATCTAGTGCCGATAAGTCTGCGGAGAGAGATTGTCTTGATAAATCTTCAAGCTTGGAAATAAGTTGGCCTGTAAACAAATTAAAAATGTAGATGGCAGTGATAACGAGTGCTATCTCTGGTATGTGAGCCATAATTCTGGCAGCCCTAATGTATGGGCTAAGAATGAGAAAGCTTCTGGGAGAGAATTCACCCACAATAACATAAAATATGGGGGGAAAATTTGAGTGATAAATACCCCTAAGTTCACCCTGCTGAGATTAAATTCTACTTCCTTGCCCATGGCAATACAATCCATTTCAAGCTCAACCCTTATATCCAGTTTAGGCAAATGGTTGATCGCGACAAACAGATAAATCTCGTGGAAATTTTCACTCTGTCTCTAAAGAAAACTACATAGTCATTAAAAATCGATATTTTAGTATTTTATACTCGCAAATAAATAAAGTACTTTTGAGTATTTGAAAATGATCAAAGCTACCCTTTTTGGTCAAAATTGGTAATGATATAAGAGATATAAATATATAATACGAAAATGTACATTTCATCTATTATAATTTTTTTTCTTTATAGCTGGGGACATAAGTATTTGAGAACAGGTTTAATTTAAAGATAAGAGGCAAACAATATAGGAAGAAAAGCTTAACAAATAAAAACTTTTTTCGTAGTCAACGTTGATAGCATTTTACTTTAGGCCTATATTTATATTCATTTTCTAAAATTGATACTTATAAAAAAGAAAAGGTAAAATGGAGAAACCATGGGGGATCGTGGGACCTTTGAAAAGCTTATAAGTGGAATAGAACTCAAGAATTTTGATAGCTCCTTTAGACATATTATTCTTTTTTTTTTTACAATTTTAAATCTTATGTCATATATCAAAGTAATGGTTAACTTTATTTAAAAGGTTCCTTTTCTAAAAACATATACACACACATTCACAATGTGTATAATCGGTACAGAAGCTAAGAGGGTTCAAGAGTTGAACTCTCTGAATGGACTGTACACTGTACTGAACACGTGATGCCTGTACCTTATTGTGTTTGCCCGGCGGTGACTTGGCCCGTGATGGTCTGCCCACAGAAGGCTTTGTGTATTCTGCGTGGTTGTTTGATTACTGGTCGTCCTGATAATATACCTTACAGGCTTATGGTAATCTATATGGTAGGAAGAAACTTCAAACCCTCTCATTATGGTAAAATTATACAAGTTGACATGGTAATGTTCTAAGTTTAAGGCGCGTAAATACCCATTACCCTCCCTTCAATCATCTCTATTACCAGCCAGTTTAAGCTCTGAACGTTTAGTTCATTCTTTTTCCACTTACTTGACTTCTCATCGGGGCTATCTGCAATTAATTACCTTTATTTGATGATTATTCAAAGGTAAGATTGAGAATAAATTGATTCGTGTTTGTGTTGCCAGAGAGTTAAAAAAAAATTAGTAATACACATACTTAGCTCACTCAGAAGGAATTCGAACCCTGATCTTCTAGTCACTGAAAAACTAGGCGACAGGAGCTAACTTTGAGTCCCCTTGACCACCAATTTTGGTTATTTTATTTAAAACATATTTATGACTACAATTAATATGAAATAACAATGGCCTACTAATAAGTTCATTTGCTATCTATTTACTTTTTAGCACTACGCATCCTAAGCCAATTGTCAGTCAGAACTATTTGCATTTTGCTTTAAGTGCACGCAATGTAGTCGGTGGATTTTAAATTTATTCTTGATAAATCGCAACAAAGGAGGATGGATATTACAATAATGAGTAAGTTATGCCCTTGCACCAGTACACCAACCACGCCTGTTAAAAACAAATGTTTCCATATAAATTAATATAAGTCTAATGGTGTATTTAGTTATGTACAGTAGCCCCATGGCTTCTTTGGTGCTGACTGACAGTCAAGATTTAGGTATACACCAAAATTTTGACTGCCAGAAGTGACAGCTGCTAAACACATGTTTTTGCAGGTCATATGGTTCGGCGCGGTGATACATAATTTGGTCTGGTAACTTTTCAAAGCGCTCAGTAAGCACCAAAGAAGCCATGTGGCTACTGTATATTTGTTTGTACTGTAAATCTGTCCTGAGAGTTTTTTAGTAATTATTCTTAATTAGCTTTAAAGATAAAATTTGCTGATATAATAGATACATATGTTGATAAACTACTCAAGATATATGAAAAAATTCAAACTTACAATCTGAAAAAATAAATCATAAAATAAATTTAATGGTACACAGCACAGAAATTCTCTCACTTTTATTTTAAAATATACATTTACTAAAAACTTATTAATATTTCCGAAACGAAATAATATGTCTATACATTGTTGTAGAAATGCTACACCAAACATCATAAATGAAATAATACACACTGCTACTTATTAACCTACTCTATGGCATTAGGAACTAGGAACACTGATACAGAAAACTTGACAAAAGAGAAACATATTTGTAAGCCAAAGAGCATAAGAATCAAATTCATTTTCAAAGACATTAATTATATATATTTGGTAATAGCTTAGGAAATATCGGTTTTGTAAAAACATAATTAAAATAAAAAATGTTTATCTTTAACATTAGTAAACTTTACTATAATATGTTCTTTCATACATCAAATAGTTGCAGAGAAATGATAACAATATGAAAATGTATCACGTGTAAATTGCCCTCAAAGCCATTTTATGAGACAATGAGAATTTCATTCATGTTTAAAATGATCTAATAGTGTTTAGATATAAAATGTAATCAAGAATACAAAAATTTACCTATTCATTTAATTTTTTAACCACTAAGGTAATTATTAATTCATTTTCTAAAACATTCAAATTTAGTTTTTAAAATCATAACTTAGTAGTCAGCTAGCCTAATCTAGTTTTGATTTGCCCCAATTACTAGATATAACTTTCACAAGTATTTGCAAATGGCTTATAGAGCTTTGTATATTTTAAAGTATTTGTAGATCATTAAAGCTTCATAGTTGCCTTAGAGTAGTAGACGTGTGTAAAAATAGTATTTATATTGTATTTGGATGCCTTATGAACCAAGCCAATTAATAACAAATCTTTTTTTTTACTATCTTGCCGGTTTTTAACATTTGTATTATGTACAATAAAGTTAATATATTTAAATTAAATTAAGCTAAAATATATTTAATTTACCATCTTAAATCTCCATGTTTTATTAATGTTCATATAGTATGCTTAAGAAATATTTTAATTTTTAGGTATTCCAATTTTTATTTTTATTATGTCCTTTCATAGTGTCTGATATATCTAAAATAAAGTTAATTTGGACATTTATAAATTTATAAAAATATATACTAATAGCAATTTAAATCCCATGGAATCTCAGTTCAAATTCTGGGGTAGAATCCCCGTCAAGGAATATTTAAGAAATCTATCTTAAAGCCAAACTTCCACATAATTAGTCACAAAGCTATAAGGGTTAATTTGGATTATTACCAACGGGAAGGACAGGCTTAGAATCTACGCCGGCTGAGCTAGGAGTGATTTTCCATACGTGATCTATCATTATAGTTTTCCCTATCCTTTACTCTCCTCTTATTTTCTACCTCTTAGATTATCCAAGGTTACATACAATGAAACGATTTTCTGTACCTAGGTGTCAAATATAACAATCATAAAAATTTAGCAAAAAACTTTATATATCAACTATTGGTTAGCCCAGTTTTCCATGTCTAAAAATTACTTTCCTTCCAATATGGATACCGTTTGCTTATTTCTTACATTAAATTTGTTTAGAGGTCATTAATTTTGTTATTAAATTTGAAATATATTAAGTTTCAAAGGTTTTATTTGTACATAATATGAGTTCAAGCAGTAACGTTTGGATGTAATACAAACATTTGTACCACTGTAAATACGTTGATATATGGTCATTTGACTTTCATGACATTTAATTTGCAAATATTTTACTAAAACAAAATTAATATGATCCATGCGTATATGTTTATAATAAATATTTTAGGAAACTTTCAAAAAATAAATATTGGGTTTTCGGAGATTTATAACTCATTAGATTTGATATGCAGTCAAGGCATTCTTTCAAACCATGTACTTTCTCATGAAGGCATACACAATTTTGGGTGAGGCCTGCATTATTTAATGTATCTCAAATTACCAATAAATAAATTTGAACTTGTTTGGAATGGTACAACAGTCCATTGATTATTTACACAACGTAACAAATGTTTATTACTTTTAGGTTTTTGTTTTGTTTTGGATGATTATATTGGCTGGCAGTTCTCCGTTATTGTGTAAATATGACGATGCAAATAATAGCTTCGGGCTATATTCATATATATGAAAATAATACATGTGTAGTGACGATTTTGTGTGTGATGAACATATACCTTGTAGAATGAATGATTCATTTTGTAAGGACATATGCAAATTATTTCAACCAGAAAAACAAACATATATGTAATTTAACGTTATTGCAGTAGTTATTTAAGATCATATCTGAATTGAGTTATCACATAAAAACACAACTAATAAATAATCTTAAAAATAATCATGGAAACGTTAGTTAAATTATTTGCCACTAGTTCAAAGCTATAAAAAATTGACTTTTTTTAAAAAATATTTTGTTTTTAAATCTCTCTAAAACCAAAATATGTGTATATATAATTTATTTATTTACTAGCACCATGTCTTATTACCCGTTCGGTTTATATGCCTGTACAAATATTCATTGACTTGAAGATCAGTCAATTTTATCTAATATACCCGTTGATAAATTATTAGTTTTTGGAGGAAGGAACATTTTAGAATAGTTAATTTAAAAATAAATTATAAATTACAAAATTTAAGAGGCCTGATATAAAAAGAATAGTATTACAGAAAGTGAACCCACATTAGTGTGTAAAATGGGTGAGAAAACCAAATCGATTAAATACACGGTAGCCTAAACAGTGGGAGATTAAAAATATCGTGTCTGCTCTTGTCTGAGTTGAAAAATATGGTGCACCATAAGTTGAAGGTGAGGATAGTATCCAGGCCAATGCATGGAGGTGCTTATTCAAAAGTAATTTCCCATGCAAAATGAATTTATATTTAATCCAAATCTTAATTTTCACTTAATTTCCACAATCAAACTAATGTTAAAACATAAGTATTTTTTGGGAAAATAAAATTCTTGAAATATACATAATTCAAATTTTTACTTACTATTTCAACAAATACCAAATACTGGCGCAGGTATAAAGGAGAACTTATTCAATTAATATCTGCTTTAATATAACTTCATAATTTTAAAAATACTCATTCCATCGGCTGTTATGCATTGTTTATTATATGTACCATTCTAACTTAGGAACTTATTTTGGCCAAGTTTGGTAAAAAATAATATAATCTAGTTTATTAGGAAGATGCTTTTAGAAAAATGAAAACAAATTTTTAAATGCGGTCAGCATTGATAACATGTTATGATAGCATTAGTTAGAGGTCCTGGCACAGATTTATCTGATTACCAAACCCTTCCTTCACCTTTGACAAAGTGTGTGCTTTCACACTTTGTGAATATGTGGAATACAAGGCCCCCACCGTGGTTTGGAAGCCACGTTAAGTTGTAGGTCCCCTCTGTTTTCCACCATTGTCATTCTGAAGTTTCATTCTATCATCTTAGGATACTAATATTTTACGTGATATGACCACTACGCTGACTTAGAGGCTAAGCCAAACATCTCTGGTCATCGAGGGCTAGGGCAGTTTCTAGGTCAGTGCCTAAAAAGCTCCTTCTCCCCACCCCAAAAGGTGAAATGATCCGGATCAGGCCTGATACCTGGGGAGGTGATAATTAACTCCTCCTCCCCTTCCAGTATACACTGTTATGACAGTAACCGGGGACTCGTGCCCACCATCTGTCCAGGGTGGTAACCGGAGCTATTCATTCCCGCTCACAGAAACGACTTTGTGAACTTCACTCTTTCCCGTGTGTATGGGAATGGTATTACAACCATTGTGCGTGGGAAAGTAATTCCCCACTACTCGTTCGTAGGAGATAAGGAGCCAATGTTCTAGCCCATGCACTACTAACTGTCCAGGCTATTACTGGAGCTCTAAAACAGCTCGTGACATGACCGAAGAGGCCAAGACCCCCAAGAGTTGAGGCCCGAAGGCCCAGAACCTCACCAGTCTGCTAACGCCATCATTTGTCGGTGATTAAACTCAATGCCCCACAGAGTCCAACCAATTTCCGGGCCGCCTCCACCGTTAGTAAGCCCATGACGTGAGCCTACAGCCCATAGCTGTGTCATACTTATAACAGAGGTAGTTAAACGTGAGTATATCAGTTCGCAGGGACACAACCGAGCTCCTATAGGTGACCAATGCAACCAGTAGCAACCCCTGGCCCGGGAATAGGGATACATTCATTTAAAATGCTATTACCACTACGCCTGCTCAGTGACAAAGAAAAGCACCCCTGTACATCAAGGACCAAGACAGGATCTAGGTTGGTACCCAAAAAGCTTCAAACCACCATCCTGAATAGAGGGATGATCCGGATCAGGCCAAATACCCAAGGAGGCGATAATTAACTCCTCCTCCCTTATCAGTCACTCACTGGTTGGACTGGCATTTGGGGACTGGTGCCTGCCACATACCCAGTGTGGTAATCGGAGATACTTTGCTTTCGCTCCTTGAAGCAACCATCCAATTTCAACTCTTTCCCGTGTGCGGGTGTGGGATTACGGCCATTGTGTATGGGAAAATAATCCCCCATGAATGAAGTGGCCCATGATCTAGAACATGCACTATTAAGTGTCCAGGCTAGCACTGGAGCTCTAAAACGGCTCATGGCATGACCAAAGAGGCCAAGACCCACAGGCTCAGAACCCCAAGAGCCGAGGCCTGAAGGCCCAGAACCCCACTGGTCTGCACACGTCAATAGAGCTCGTGACATTGGCCTACAGCCCAGCCCTGTGTCATACTTATAACGGAAGTAGTTAAACGGGGGCATACTAGTCCGCATGCCCACACTCGAGTACATGTAGGCAACCGATGAACGAACAAGTGACTACTGGCATGGGGGGTTTGAGGGGAGGAGAGGGTAATAAAAATATATTTTTATTGTGACTTGGTTAAACTTGGATTCTGACAATTTAGTCTGTGATGAGTTTTAAATTACAATTGTATGTAGTATCCAATTTTGATTAATGTTTTTTATTGATAAAACAATTATCCAGTTATGATCCTAAACCTATTCCTAAACCTAGTTTATTTAAATTTAACTTACACGTAACTTACGCTTGGAAACAAGATTCTTCTATTCTTTACATTCCTCCCTGTCCTATATTAATACAAAACAATCTATTTTACTAATTTTAACAGCTACTTAGTCAACTTAATTCACATATTTTGTTGTTTACTTTGTTCTTGACGTAATAGTTCTGTCATTTCCTAGCATTACTGTATGTCTGAACCTGAATGCATACCCCTCCACCAGTTGACCAAGGAAGGCCAGAGACGTTACCATGGACACTTATGGACACTTGTTACCAAGCGACGAAAGCCTTTGATGACAGGTATTCCTCCCTGTTCCTTGATGCATTCTTATATTTGCTATTTCCCCCTGCCAGGATTCCGTTGTCCGGTTCATCCAAGAATGTTCCACAGACCTGGGCATCCAGGTCAATCTTACACAGCTGTTTTGTCTTCATCAGTTTGTTAGACTTCTGAGTCGCTATTTGTTTCTGTTTCTGTCTTATTCTATGTCTCCTTCATCATGTTTTGTCGTCTTCACCTGTACACACATTTCTCTTTCAACATAGCTATATAATCATTTTAGTGTCACAATTGTATCGATTTACTCTCACTTTTCCGAATCCCTCAGGATATTTCCCAACATGAGTCCTTGAATCTCCTTTGTGGTAACGTTCTGATCTGCTGTGTTCCCGGACGTTCAAGGACCACATGTTCTGGTGTTGACACCCCTCCACAATCGCACACTGCCTTATCTGTTAGTTCTCTCTCGTGAAGGGTGTCCCTGTATGGTCTTTTCCCTGCGATGTATTGTAACAGTCCCTGCGAGGGCCCCAAGTGTTTCATCAGGACTCTTTCACTCACACTTGGAAAGAGTTGAAAAGTTATTCTACCTGTTGCACTATTGTGCCATTGATTTTGCCACTCATCCTCCATAGCCTGATTCACATCTACCTCACTCAGTAACCCCAGTCCCGTGAGCCTCTCTACTTTCTGCATGTTTCCTTTCCTCAGCCAGTAGAGCTCAGCCTTCCTACGATTTTGATGGTCCAGGGGACAGATACCCAGAGCCACACAAATCGTGTCTGTAGACACCATTAAGTACGCCCCGGAAAGACTCAGAAACACATTCTTATGTAGCCTCCTCAGCATCCTGGAGGGTAGCAACTGCCTCAATCTTGCTGCCCATATGCTAGCTCCATAGCCAATAACGGACAGCAATATCTTGGTGGTGTGTTGAAATCACCTTCATTGGTAGCTTAAAACTTCTTTGTCCAATACTGATGATTTTATTCATTACTTTGCGTGCTTTCTCGCATGTTTGCTTTATATGAGCTGTATAGTTAAGTTTCTCATCTAGTGTCATCCCTAGGTATCTTTTGATCCTGCTTTTTCATATCATTCTTCCATTTATCTTTAGGATTATATATATATAGCTAAAGACCACTTGAACAGAATATAGGTTGTATTCGCTGGCGCTATTGTTAGTTTTACTGATTTTCACCAAGTGTCGAATTCCATTAATAACAGGTTGCCATTTTTCTCCAGTTCTCTCCTCGATTATTCTTCCACAATTATCAGCAAGTCGTCAGCGAAGGCAACTAATCCAACCACCTCAGGGAGTACCTCTATAAATTCCAGACCTGGTTTAAGATACACATCCCAGAACACCGGCCCTCTAACAGAACCCTAGTTACATCCTTTTGTTAGTTTCTTTTGTAGAATTCTTTCCGAACATTTCAGGGTGGCATATTAGTATCGGTTATAATCCTCAAAGCTTTTATAAAGGTGACGTGGACAATTTATATCTCTTAATTTCTTGAATAGCACCGTCCACTACAGGTTATTGAATGCCCCCGATATGCCCATGAATAAGCCCACCACAATATGTTTACCAGCACGATTTATCAATCTCATCGCCATAGCTATCGCATCCTCCGTCAATTTAACTCTCCAAAATCCTTATTGTCTTTGATTTATGCTTATCCTTTACCTATTCCAACGTTATCTTCCACATAGTAACTTTTCTTGGACCTTTCCCATGGTTTGTAAAAGGCATATCGGATGGTATGACTTTAAAAGCTGGGGGTATTTGTCATCTCCTTTATTCAGCATCTCACTCATTTTCCAGATGTTTGGAATGTGGTCCTGACTAAGGCACTCTTTGATGAGCTGAGCTTAAAAAGGAGAGATGACACTCTTTAGATCTTGTAGCACCTCCGTCCTTATGCCACCTGGTCCAGGTGCTTTTTTCTTTTTTAATAGTGTTATTTTCCTAGTTACTTCGTCTTAAGTCACCGGCTCACATGCATACTTTCCGTTATCATTTTTTCCATTTAGCATCTCCGTCCACCATCACTTTTGATCTTAATTTTCCTCTTTCTCTGCATCATCTGGTAATAAGGTCACCAGTAGTAATTCAGCAGTCTCCACCCATCCTGTAGTCATATCCACATCCATCTTTTTAAAGTAGATATCGAAGTTGGTGGTTTGATCTTCCCCGTTGCTATTTTAAATTGCTCTCCACACAAGTGGGTTTCCAGTTCATCTTTGACAATCCTTTCCCAATATTATCTTTTCACTTCTCTTATTGCGGTCTCGTATTCCTCTTTTCTCATCCTGTACATGTTTAGTAATCTGTTTCTACCAGCTGAACCTTGACATCTGTGGTAGATTTTTCTTCCCCTGAGGGTCTGCCCTCTTATATTTTGCAGGCATTCGTTCCATGGGCGATTTCTCACCCAGTCTTTTGAACTTGTGTTTGGAATGGCTTTCCTCATAGCTTATTGTATTGCCCATGTTAGCTCTTTCACCTTATTATGTATGTTGTCTCTTTCTTTTACAGAAGGGAGTAGTACGATTTCCTGTCTCAATTTATCCCAATTTACTAGCCGCATGTTTTACTGTAAGAACGTTGTAGACCTTATGTTTCCTTCCCCTTCATCACCTTTACTCAAGTCGAATGTTATTATGATATGATCACTTACGGTTAGATTTTCCTTCACTTCCCAGTTCTTTAACATTCCTGCCACGGTCTGATTACATATGGTTACGTATATATTTGACGTCCCTCCTGCTCCTCCTACAAATGTCGATAGGTTATCTTTACCTCTAGCGGTAGTGCATTTATCAATTCCTCTAGAGCCATGCCCCTCTGATCCGCCCTCCTCTGTTGGATCTTTCTGTCTTGAATTATAGCTCCATGTCTATGCCAAATGGTGACTTGTCATTTACATTTGCCATAATTATCAATGGAGTGTCTTGATATGTTTTGCTGATATTTTCAACTTGATCAAGGTAGGGCTTGATCGGGTCTCTATATTGAAAAAACATATTTATTGAAAAAAATATATACTATTATGCGTTTCTCCTCTTTCGTTATTATTTCCACACATGTAAAATTCTCATTGCAGAATAGCTTGATGGCAGTCCCTATTATGTGCCTGTTGAATACTATAACGGCATTCATAAGTGCTTCACCGGATGTAATTATCCTAGCTGTTGTAGGCATGTTTGAGATTTTGCTTCTGACTGAATACTGTTCTTGTACCCATAATATATGTCTATTTTGAACTATTCCAAAAATTTGCTAACTTACTGTATCATGATCGCACATCTAATACAGTTTAATTGATCCATATGTGTAATTTTATTTCTGCTCATATTTAGGGTTGGTAAGTGTGAACGAAGCACTTAGGCCCCGATACATTATGATCCATGACCGTGTGCTCGGGAAATATGTTCATAAACTTCGTCTAGATCCAATTTCTCCTCCCTCCTCGAGAAAACCTGCTCTACCTTACCTTTTAAACAATTTATATCCACCGGAAGTCTCATAGTTTTTAACTGTATCTGGTCTACTGCCTCTGGTATTGAGAAAGTTATTATTTTAAAGATAGTGGAATTCTCCTTAACGGTGTCCCCAAATCAAAAATCAATTCCTTCATGGGCCAGGAAATCATAGGTAGGATAAGGTCAAACGGATAGATCCAGAGCATCAACCCCACCCACCATATGATACAGTTGATACCGATAATACAGTGAACTCCTGTTAATTGTGACAAATCGAGACTAGATAGCTTTGGCCCAACTAAGCGGCAGCCACATTATTATTATTATTATTATTATTATTATTATTATTATTATTATTATTAGCACCGCGTCTTACTACCAGTTCGGGCTATACGCAGGCAGCCACAGTTAGGCGAAATGTTAGCCAACAGTTGAAAAGCACATTCTAACAGACCAAAAATGTGTTAATAGAAAAAGGAATGAAACATTTAAAGAGAGAAAAATAAATTTAATTTATATCGGTATAAAATTTATTTAAAATATAGATAAGGTTATAAGGAAAATATATATATATAATGTACATATGTAAAATGAATTTACGGTCAAAATAATCAATGTGGCAAGCAAAGGCTACAAATTGATGAGGGTTTTTGCATTGAAAATAATGATCAAGTGTACCCTTACGTGATGTAAGTTTCATAGTCAGATTTAGTGCGCCTCAAGTATCGTGCTATACTAAATACAAGACAACACCTACCTGGACCAGAATTGAATGGACTAGTCTCGAACGTACTTGCCAACTACACACAGTTCTTTGTTCAATCGCGACATTCACTCTTCCAACTAAGCAACAAGTTGACCCAAATAAACGCACACGATTCAGGTTAAATAATTGTTTTGTTTCTTTTGTTCATATTTTAACCCAAATAAATGGCTTCCCCGACTAACTGATGCCCCAATTAACAGTTATACACCTGATATATAAAATGTTACATCAGTAAATCACATGACTTGACGTGTGCATACGTGAGGTTGGCAGAGGTGGATTTACACTATAGGCACATTAGGCACGGGCCTAGGGGTTGCAGCTTTTGGGGGCGGCATATTTCGGATTAAATTATTTTAGTTTTAATATTTTATTTTTAATTTTATGGAGTGTGATGCATGATTTTCTTTCGTAGAAGTAATTTCTCGAATACTAACTTCCGCCTCCCCGCCCTACCCACACATTTCTTTCCTCCAAAACCCTGAAAAAGTGGGGAGGGTGGGTGCGTATTATAATTGGGTCTAGGGGCGCAACATTTTTTAATCCGCTACCGGAAGTTGGATCTATTAACTTTTGTAGCTGTCCATTTAAACCCTTACTTTAAAAACTATACTTTATATTATCTAGCATTTATATTTGTCTTGCCTTGGATTTGATTAAAAAATACAACCATATTAATAAAATGAAGAGTTTGCCCTTTTGCTATTATAATTGAGTGATTTCTGCCTTACGCACAGGTCTGAAAATTAAAAATTAATAGCCCCTGTGCACAAACATGCGCATCTCTAAAGAAAAATTTTAAAATTTGTATTTGATTTTTTAAATCAACTAAAAACCTAAATAAATGAAGGTAGGGTCTGTAACACCACAGTAAGGATTTAGTATTACATTTAATAAATCTATGGTAAACATTGTGGACAATCATGTGCACCTGGAGGGTGGAATTTTAAACATCTGATTATTTTATTTACTTTTCATCCTATTTACCCTTTTAACCCATTTTACCATTCATACCTTTAATACCCTTTGACTCTTTCTTCTCTTTTAACACTATTTAGCCTTTTAACTCGTTCAAACCTTTCTACACTTTTAATATATTTATAACGTTTTAACATTTTTACCTACATTTTTTAACTGTTTAAATAGAATATATAAAATCTACTTTTTATAATTTTTACTATTTATACCCATTTAGAGTATATTTTACACTTTTTTACACTAAAATATATATCTGGGTCTAAGCTGGCTACTTTATGAAATAAGGTAGAAAAAGTGCAAAAAGGGCAAAAATGATAAAAAGGGAAATAGTACATAGAGTATGTATAATCAAAAAGGGCAAAAATCAACCTCCCCAAATCCGCATAAGACTTTCCCATCACATTGACCTATTGGATTCCCTTTAAAAACACACTCTTTCAGTACCCAGTCATAACAAATTCTGTCCATTAGAGTTATTTATACATACATTTATTAGAAATCTCATTTCAACACCATCCACCTTGCTTTTGTGTTTCTCCTGACAAACCAACGCTTCACATCGCTAAAACAATATTGGTTTTAACATTATTTTTATACTGCTATATTTTCTCCTTTAGATTATACTTCATTCCTTTCATTAGTATTCTTAAATTCAACTATTTACCGATATGCATTCATTGATTAGGGAATCAAAAGTGCCAAAAGGGGCTAAAACAAGAAAACTTACATAAAGGATATAAAGGGTATAAATGTTAATTGGGGTAGCAGGAGCAAAAAGCCTAGAATAGATTAAAAGGATAAACAGTGTATACGGGAAAAGAAAGGTAAATGAAAAAAAAAAGTGTAAACGGGTTAAACTTGGTTAAATATGCTAAAATAATTTTGATTGTAGTTAATCACAACAGTTCTTATCTATTTGACCTTTTGACCCTTATTTATAAATTTTACACTTCAAAACCATTTTACTTACCCTTTTTACTTTAAACCCTGTATTTTATAATATTTTTATAAAATCTACTTTTTCCACATCTTTCTGTTTTATTGCATTCTACACCTTTTTACGGAAAAATTATTCGCCCGGACAGCCATTGGGTGCATCATTGTTAAGCTCTACTACTAATACAATAAAGTGTTATGCCTTATTGTATGATACCTAAGAATTCTGGAACTGCTTAACTGATTGAAACGCAGATTTTACTTTCTGTCGACTCCTCGAAGAAAGACGTATCGTGACAATCAAAAAAATTGTACTCGAGTTTTTATTAAAGATTGACGTGTCATGGCCCCCAGAGAGCAAAAAAAAATATTTTTATCTGATGCCTCCTGTCTATCTTTATCTCGAACTATCGCATAACCATTTTACCAATTGGGCTAAAACTGGGTATCTAATGGTTTTAATTTATTTCCCTGGAGGGATTATTTGAAATATATGTATAACCTTAAAACTAAAGGTAGGTTAGCGATGGGCCAAAAATGAAAAAATTGATTTTCTCAAAATCCACTCTAATGATTTTGAATGAATGTTGAATTTATACACTGATAATCATTTACAACAAAATTACAATATTTTTTTCCATGAAAAGACATTGCGGGTAATATATATTTGCATACATTTCCAATTTTGATATTTCTGCAACTATTTGAGATACAAAATAATGTACCATTGTAAATTTGAAGTGATATTTAAAATAAAAATATTTTATAATGGAATATATTTTTATAAACCAATAGTTTCTGAACTAAAAGCAAACACAATTTTGTTTATGAAGACTTTGAAATATGAATTTGATTATCACGCTCTTTGGACTGAGATACTCCACATTTTCAATGTTTCTTTACCAGTGTATATATTATTACATTTATGATCTTTAGTAGACGGTTTCTGCAAATGCCTATATTTTTTAAAAAAAATTACGTGTCTCTCATAACTGTCTATATTTTAAGGGTAACGTGAGAAAGTTTTTGTGGTGCACCTTAAAATTTATTTTATATTATGTATACTTTTTACAAGTAAGGCTATATATCAAACAAGTTGAAATAAATGAAATTAAAGTTTTTTTAAATATGTTGTCTTGTTGAATTTTTGAAGTTTCAATAATGAATTATTTTATTGAACATAAACCTCATTATTTTTCTGTATAGCTTGATTACCAAATAAAATAGTAATCATATAATACATTTCAATAGTAGACTCACAGTTAAATCAATTTAAGATTATTTAATAGGTTTAAATTTACAAATCCTTATAAAGTATAAATTATCTAGATATATGTCCGCCTATAAATATTAAAGAGCTACTGAGGATATTTGAATGCGATATTTTTTATATTATGTTGAATTTATCTATGAAGTTTATAATAAGCTATTTAAAAAGTATCTGTCTTTAATATGTTGAGGAGTGCTTTAAAGGCAATAAAGTGTTTCGTGTATACTGTGGAGTGTCTGTGGAGTGTCTGTGGAGTGGAGTGATGACTGACACTTGTGCATCTATTGTTATTGCTAAGGAAAGGGTTTTAAGGAATCAAAAGTTTAATATGCATCGTCGCTTCTCCTATCCCGTAGAAAACTAAATGATTGCTTTTACATAATAATTAAATAAGTTATACCTGTTCAAGGAAAGGGAAGGAAAATGCATTACAGAAATATATTAGTTTAACAGATACGTTTATTAAAAGGTAAACAAAAAGATATAAAATTGCATGTGAGTGTTAAGGTTTAAATTCAATGAATAAATTATAACAGTATTTTTTTTATTGAGGTAGAAAATATTAGGTTAGACGAGTATGTATTATTACTTTGTCCACAAGGAACCGACAATAGTTAGATAGAACATTTTGTTTGGTTAAATAACTCTAGAAATAGGGATATTAGTTTGAATAATATGTCACAGCTCGGCAACCATAAGAAAGGAGAATTAAGTTTTAGGCAATATAAAAAAGGACAATCTAGCCAGGATAATACCAGACTAATATCCGAGAGGTATAATCATGAATAATAGTGAAACAATTGAGAATAGAAACATAATATCAAATCCTATATTTTTATAGTTACTAAGAAGAATATAATTTAAGCTAGCTAGCTTGTATTAACCCTGATGGAGAGTTACGAAAAACCGAAGAAAAATATCCTATAAGAGGAGTTTCTATTTTACAAATAATAGATGGCTAACAATCGGGCATCTACACAGTAATATACTTTGGCCGGTCATTTCCTAATCAGTACTGTGAGAGCAATCAATAGTAAATTTATACATTTACCCATTACTAGGGCCTACAATAGCTAATACAAACTATCTTTGAACACTATGTTAAATATTGTGCCTGAAGGGGTAAAAAAAAAGCTTTATCCTCGCGGGCCATCACTTCAATCTAGTAGTGCTCCCACTGATTGAGCACCGTAAATAGTTACACAAACAAGGGTGTAATCGTGACAGCAACTGGCCACTAACCTATGTAGGTCCAAGAAGAACATTTTAGGTGATATGATTGTCGCCATGGAGAGATTCTAAACGAGATTATACTGTTTAGTGTGTCATTTAAAAATATGACAATGTCTTAAGGATTTAGAAAAGGAAATCAATTTCACGAACCCATTATACTCAACCACCTGGTCCTATACACATGTAGAGCATAGAGTCCTCGTATTTAGACTATGCCTTACGGGCACGGGGAAATAATCGTCAGACAATCTGACTAAAGAAACTATGTCTGATGGATATATAAAATAATATTAGACATCCTGACTTAATAAATCATGTCTGGTGGGCATACAAATATTGTTAGAACTTCTGACATTAAAACTTGTTTCTACTGTACAATTCATATAACTCAGACACTCTAACACAATATACTATATTCTGAAAATTGAAAAATGACACCTGGACACGGGAATCGAACCCGGGACCTTCGGCTTAGTACGCCAATGCTCTTGCCACTGAGCTATCCAGGATTCGTCCCGTGCCCATGGTCATTCTTCACTCATAGTTTAAGGCAGAGTCTAAGATGGACGTGCGAAAGTCGTCAGCTTATAAACATGTGATTATCTAAGATCACAGCCATCAGACAACGCAGCCATTAGTGACTCGGTAGTTGGCATTTTTGCAGCCATTCGACAATTATATATATATATAATTGTACAGGGTTTGCATATATTAATGAATATGATATATATGAGGGACTATCCCCACTAAAATGCATTAACAATAGTTTCGGCTATTTGTCTTAACAATACACTATGTCTGATCGACATAGAGAATAAAGCAAGACATTCTAATACATGAAACCATGTCTGATAGACATAGAAAGCAGTGTCAGATATTCTGATATGTTATTCAATGTCTAATCGACATTGAAAGTAAAGAAACATATACTAATACATGAAACTATATCTGAGTAACATAGATATATATCAACGTCAGACATTCTGACATGATAATCAATATTTCTCAGAAGATGTTTTCTCTGAGATGTGGTGGTGAGAACGATGCCTGACCCATCATGGCCATTAGTAGTCTTCGGTGCTGAAGTTGTATGAAGTAGTTCCTTCTTCGGTGAATAAATACATTGAAATACAAGAATTTGTTCCACCGGGAATATTTGATATAGCAACAGAACTGCCTCGGAGTACAACAGGAGATCTAAGGTGAAAACGGGAGAGGGGGAGAGTTTCGAAATAATAGTAATAATAATAATATTTAGCACCGCGTCTTACTACCTGTTCGGGCTATACGCTTTTGAGTTACTAATTACTCTAATGGATTAGGAATTGGGGAGGTTGAATTAGAGGAAGTGAACCCGCATTTGCGTGGAGGGAGAGTGGAAAACTTTTAGGAAAAACCACCCCCAGTTCACCCGACCAAGATTCGAACCTCGATCTCCCCGTCCTCAGCAGTCGAGCTCTACACGACTAGCGCGTTAGCCAACTACGCCACCGAGGCGGGTAGTTGCGAAATAAATCCACGTCTTCACTAGTGCTGTCAACAGGAGTAGCGAGAAGAGACAATGATCTAATTTCTTTGACGTGTTCCCTTCGATCCAGACGTGAAAATGCACACGATACCGAAATGGTCCGCTGGGGCAATGTTCCTCGACGCTTGGGAGTTTCCCAGTAATATCAATTCTTGGTGAGTCCCCACCTGGCTCTTCTCATTGGAAAAGTTTATTACTTGTTATCGACCACCGAAGAAAGTCACATGATGCTAATTACTAGATAATTATCTATATTCTCAAAAGTTAAATGAGTTAAGAGTTTTTTATAATTAAAAAAATAATGACTACTTCATGATACCAAGAAGCAAAATTTCGAATTTACTGTTTCAAAAGAAAGTTTGTTTTAATAATTTATTTTTATTAGTTTTAAACATATTAATGGCATTTTACAATACTTCTTATAATAATTTTATTCCTAATTTATTTTTATTTAATTTGTATTTATATGATTATGGTACCATAGTATCGAAACATGTTGATATGATGTAACCTGGCCTTTTTGAAGTGCTGGATATAATAAAATATTAATGGGATAAAGACAACAGATAATAATTAGATTAGTATATATTGTGTAACCACTTCATTTAATTTGTTTGGCAGTTTGGCAGATGTAAACTTTTTTTCATTTCACAATAAATATGGACTTAAGAACATTGTTCATACCACATCATATTGTATGTTATATTTTTGTATTAATATTTTAATGTATCAACTTAAGTTTTAGAATATTCATCAACTCGTTTGAGATCTATATTTTAGTTGATGATGCCGTATACTTTTATTTATATGCTTATATTTTTCACTATATTTCTTTATCAAAACTATAGTTAAATTATATATTTAGTGCTTGTTATTTTCACTTGATTCATCCATCACTTTATTAACTGTTTAATTTATAAATTAATTCTTTATCTACCTTTCTAGATCAATTTATCTAAGTCTTAACTTTCATGGTATGATGAAGAGATAGGCCAAATCCGAAACAGGCGATTAAGGGTGCTTATTCATAAAATAGGTAAACACAAAGAGAATAGGCATATTATATAGGCACTATATGATGATCATATTGAACTCTTAGTAACTTGAAATGCATGTATATAACAGCAGCCTATGTCTTACGATCAAGGAAAGAATAAAGGGATATAATCAAAATCTAGTCCCTATTTATGACTTCAGGAAAAATTCAGACCCGACGATAAAGATTTCGTGATACGTTTAGATATCCCGGATTCAAACTTCGACCCACAACTGAATGCAAGATTAACTAAACATATACTACACAGCCCATACAGAATTTTGAATCGTTCATCTCCAATCATTCAGTAAAAATTATCCAAAGAGCTACGTCGACGGGCATGATGGATATCCCAAATACCGTAGACGGCATTCCGCCAGTGGATGATGTTCATCCACCAACCATTCTTGAACCTTGGAGATGGACAATCGTTGGGTGAACCCACAAAGTACCATCCTGTTGAAAGTGTTCGATTCCCAAACTAATGTGGAGCTGTGTAATTTCATCAAAACCAATGAGTACTGTATGTGAGTAAATCAAAAATAGCAGTGATCAAGTGACATTTAGTGTTAACTTGACCAATGAGGTGGTACTGTTTTAGTTGTGATGATTCAGGGTGTTATGAATTTAAATGTCAATCTTGAAAATTGGAAATGAATACATTTTACAACAAGTATTGTCAATGACGTCACATTACTAACAATCTATTTCGAATTTTGCGATGAAAATCTTTTGCAAACATGCCTACTTAAAAGAGGTTGCTTTATATAATGAAAAATTAAGAAAATCATGTTTAGAAAGCATGGTGTTCCTGTTGAGGACCCCCCCTCCCCCCCCAGAATAATGAATGGTGATGTCCTCAGCTGGCTAATAATAAAGTAATGGACTCGATCCTGATTAATTATAGATCTATTTGGTGTCGGAAAATAAAAACTTAATTTTCACTGTACTTATTTTCAATTTACCTCTGTTCATATATTTTTAATTTAGAAAACATGCAATGACGAGAACGTTAAGACCAGAAATAAAGAAATTATGTAATTTTACGTTTCCATTGGATGAGTTTCCCAACTAGTTTGCCTTCTTTTTTATTTTTCTGCGTGCTTCCCTGTGTGAAATTACGTTACATAAAAACAGATGTATAATTAGTTTTCGAGAAGGTTTTTGTTTTTATATTATAAACTTGATAAAAGCAGAAGTGGAAATAATGATGTCCCAGCAAGGTATACAATTTGAGAACTCTTTTAATATATTTTACTTTGTTAATTCTATTATTTAATGTTCTTCATAAGTGTAAAAATATGTATAAGCTCCACGAAAAGTTCTGCTTATTTAAATGTTTTTTGGAAAAAAGGGTTCAAAGGTGAGCGATTAATTTGAGTCAAGAAATATGTGAATAGTGAATAGATAGATACTTAATACCAATGGCAGTTAGTTGTCTCGGGTGCTGGACCAAGAGATTTTTATGAAGGGTCTGTAGTAAAATTATCCTGAAGCTTGTTTAAGACTTTGGGGTTTTAATTATTTTTAGTGGCATAAAATGTATTTAATTAACACGTTAAATTTCTGGTAGGGAAAAAGGCCTTTCAGAAAAAAAATTCTACCGTGAATAGACTTAATCTTATTTTACTATTCTATCCTTTCATTGGCTGAAATACTCCGCGAAAAAGAGAGGAAGTTCGATTATTTTTCCCTCTACAGACAAGCAAGTGCCTTACACCTTTTCCCTCCCTTTCATTTCTCGTGGCAATTTAATGCTTTATGTTTAGAATCAAATTTGAGGTTGCTTAAAGAAGGTTGTCTTGGAGGGGACATAGCCACTGTTACGATTGACAAATACCAAACTCAAACACATCCACTACTTTCGAATTTCGGACTTAAATTATTAATGCCAAATCTTTTTACCACCAATGTACCGTTTTTAGCACGAATAAAATACTTGGCCCCGGTGCTTCCTTGAGTAATTAGTACATCAATGTGGTCACTCCAAGTTAATGCTGTTGTAACACTTTTGAATGTTGAGCCTGTTTAGGTTAATGAGCGTTGTTTAAACAAAAGTGCTTCCAAAATATATTAGGTTTGGGACTTAAAAAAAGATTTTCAAACATAAATTAATTTCTAATTTTGCTTAAAGTAGCCAGGCAAGCAATGCTTTTAATGATTACCTGGACTGAACTGCACCTGCTTAATACTAGAGAGAGAGAGAGAGCGAGAGATGGTTTTATACAAGAGGATTGAATGGGTAAATATACGTGTTGTAGATTTGAGCAATGTAGCTCAGAGGAAATGTTCCCGCATTAGAGTGGTAAAGCTAAGATAACATAATCCTCATGCATCTGAAAAATTGAGAAAATACTGGGATTTTTTTTACTGGAAAAAATGTGGGAATACACAGGCAGTTTCATCACCCAAAAAAAAAAACAATAAAAGAACTGTAATATTTATGAATTTGGTATATTTAACTTCTAAATGGTAACCATGATAATACATCAGTTTCATGTTTTATGGACTTCTAGTGAAAAGAAGTTCAAATTTCAAGTCCCAAGCTGGGTATATTGAGCTTATTTTTATTTTTCCTAAATGAATCCCCAATTTTCATTCAAGCAAAGATTTTAACATATCCTCTAGATTATTTATTACTCGTTCCTATACTGTTGGTATAAATATTTGTATTTCCTGGATGGGTAGTAAGATGTGGTGCTCGTAAAATTTGAGTTACAAATATT
This sequence comes from Timema shepardi, assembly GCA_902151425.1. Taxonomy (NCBI): domain Eukaryota; kingdom Metazoa; phylum Arthropoda; class Insecta; order Phasmatodea; family Timematidae; genus Timema; species Timema shepardi. The sequence goes on along the minus strand of CABFVX010003866.1, from coordinate 19,741 downwards.
GCTATTAAATATACTATTTTAAATTTGAATCCATATTTCATGGGCTTTTTAAGACGTTCACTAATGTTGTGCAATATCTTTTGAGCTTTAAATATAACGTCTTCACACTTTTAAAAACTATCAACACTTTCATATATTTTATGCATCTCTTCCTCCTACCCAAACCTCGAGTCAGGAAATGATTCCTTGTTTGCGTGGATTCTCATTTCGCCAAACCGCCATTACAAACGAACGTTTTCCTGTAAAGCCTCTGTATACAGTTTTCGCGTACGGGAAACATAAAATGTTCCTAGCAATAATTTAATCTTACGTTTTACTTGGTGGTGGGAGTGTTATACTGTGCAGATAGCGTGGGATATTTTTTACGACTTAAACCTTCTTTCTTTAAGGTCGTGTGCGTTGAAAAGAGTTCTGATGATTTTCGGGCATCATAGCACAAAAGAGAGTAAGGCGGAGTGGCCTTCTAAAAGTGTTAAAAGCGGCAGGAAAAGCTCAGGATAAGAATATATTAGAGGGCACGTGATTACCCCATTTTTGTGGCCGATGTTTTGTTACGTTAACAGAATGATTTTGTTCATGAAATAAAGTTATATCCAAACATGAATAGGTTTTAAAAACAGTATATATTTTTAGACTTTGTGTCAGGACAGTTTTTTGTAATAAATTTTCTATTAAACATTTTTTTCATAAAATAAATTATTATAGTCAGTTATCTGTTACCCCTAGCTCAAAAAATTGGGAGTTACAACTCTGTCTATCCCTGAGGCTACATCCAAAAGGGGTTTGATGGTTCTAATTCACACTTGGTAAGTATATGCCATATGGTCATAACTCGTGTCTAAAAAATTAATTTTGATCTGAGCCTTAATATTAAGGGCAGTTAGGTGATGACTGACTAACTTTAAAAATTCTATCTTTAATGAAAAGGTTTGAGTCATTCAGTTATAAATGTGATTGAATGAGGATTTTACAAAATATACAATACTTTGTTATTCAATGAAAAAAAAAGTTATATGGGTCATTTAAAAATAACAGCTATTTCAAAGAATCTAGCTGTATTCAAAATGTATTGCTATCATGATTAAAATAATATGATGGTTCTCCAAGGAAAACTTATTAAAAGTTGTTTACTGATATTTGAGAATACGATTAAAAACTATAACAGACTTCACTGTTGTGCAAATTAATTGAATTTTTTTTTAATATACAGAGCTTATTATTAGTTTCACAATACACTGGACACACAACATTATAGTAAAATAATAAGCATCTCTTAGCGCAACCTACTGGTAGGAATAGAATGTGGTATCAGGTATTTATGAAACTTATAATTGTAAAGTTGTGATACTATTAAAAATAAATTATTATTATTATTATTATTATTATTATTATTATTATTATTATTATTAGCACCACGTCTTACTACCCGTTCGGGTTATACGCACTTACGCTAATGTGTAATGGTAGGGTGATTGTGAGATCAAATGAAGGACCTACAGTTTAACGTGGAATCCGAACCACGGTGGCGGCCTGGCGGCATTCCCCACATTCACAAGATGTCTTGTCAGAGGTAAAGGAAGGGTTTGGTAATCAGATAAATCTTTGCCGGGACCGAAGATTGAACCCCGGCCACCAGCATAGAAGTCTGACATCTAGCCCCTAGACCACCAGGTCACCAATATTTCATTTATGCTCTTAAATTAAATGTTATTCTATTATTTTACATAATGTTTCTGAAGTAAAGTATAATATTGGTTTCATAAATGTTACAATTGCTTAAAGTAAGTATCTTAAATTTTATGGAGGAAAGAAATGATGTGTAATACACAAAAACGTATATTTTTTAATTATCAATATATTTTTTTAAACTTATATCTAGTACCAATAATACAATGTCTAATATCGCCTTAATCTAGTTTGTAAGGAAGAAAATGTTAGCCCGAAGGAAATAAATCCTCTACTGATTTGAAAGAGGGTTTCAAATCACAAGTGTGAAATAATATTCAGTTTTCCCAGTCAGGACTCGATCCCTGACTTCATCATTAAATATCAATTACAAGGCTAGAGTGTGCAGTCAAAACTCTGGAATACCCTTTAAAACTAATTTACTGTCCTGTTTACCGTTGGTCGAACGGTTTAAGGTGCCACCCTCACAATAGACTGGCCTGCCAATGACGGGTAGTTCAGGGTTAGATTTTTGTTTGGGGAAACTGAGGGTGTTTTTTGCTCTTGTTTGTATTCTACTCTCCCTCTAAGCGAAACAAGGTATGCTTGCCCTAAATTCAAGCTTCCTTACACCCAAAACAATGCCGCTATTAGTAAATATGCTTCCAAGCCAAATGGGTAGAAGAACGTGGCTCTAAAAAAAACCTAAAAGACAGAAATTTACTAAGTTCTATTTACTATTATTATTATTTGCACCGCGTCTTACTACGCACTTACGCTAATGTGCAATGGTAGGGTGAATGTAAGATGAAATGAAGGACCTACAGTTTAACGTGGAATCCGAACCACGGTGGAGATACCTGGCATTCCTCACATTCACAAGATGTCTTGCCAGAGGTGAAGGAAGGGTTTGGTAATCAGATAAATCTTTGCCGGGACCGAGGGTCGAGCCCCGGCCGCTAGCATAGAAGTCTGACACCTTACCCCTATACAACCAGGTCACCTTTTATTTACTACCATGTATGTTTGAACACTCTCTTTAATATAAAATGTAGCATACATAATTTGCAATTTGTCACTGTGACACAAATTATAAAATAAAGTTACGACTTCTACCTCTAGGGGTAAGCAGAGTTTGCATTGAGTCGAAGTTGGACATTTAGAAAAATTATTGTTATAAATACTTATATAGTCAAAAATTTTAACAAACTAAACATTTATTAAAAAAAGCTGTCAAAATTCACATACTTTTTGGGAATGTGAAAAGCAAACAGCTTGATGGGTGCATTATATTTACCTCTATGACCCTTTTGCATTTCCATTTTTGATAACAGCGCACAAACATTGACAGTGTGTAAACGTTACCTCTAGACCTATAATTAGAACGTTGGAGAGAGGATGAGGGTTGTGGACATTACATAAACTATTTCGGTAAACAATTATTTTACAGGTCCGTTCATTATGAAGCTAACGGTTAATTGGAAGGACTCACGCTAATGTTTTCCTTAAGATTTTGACACTATGGTAGCTCAACGCTATATTTTGTTATAGCTCAGGGATGTTTGCATGCTCTCTTTAAATTGGACACGATCCTTAAACTTAAATTTAAAAAAAAACATTTGGCAAATTACTTTTAGTTAACGTGTAAGTTTTAGTACTACAAATACTGGTTATCAAAGATCATTTTTGACTGCTTATGTGATTAAAATGCACTTTATAAACAAGCCAAAACAATCTTATGAATTACAGATTAATTGATCTAACAGTATACTTTCTTATATACCTGCTGCTAGAGCCTAGTTATTTCATACCCACTGTGGTATCATAATTATATAAGCTTCACAACTCCCCCTCCCTGCCCGTTACCCACTGTGGTATCATAATTATATAAGCTTCACAACACCCCTCCCCCCCCACGCTGCCCGTTACCCACTGTGGTATAAGAATTATATAAGCTTCACAACCCCCC
>CABFVX010003866.1:0-15810 GCA_902151425.1 Timema shepardi | reverse complement strand
ATATATATATATATATATAGGGTAATAACTTATATATATATATATAAAGAGTTAATACTGTTATATATACTGTTTTATATATATGAATAACTGTTAATACCTTCATCAGCATCACTCCAAGAACAAGGGGTACATTATTTGTTAACACCTCTGACCTCTTGGCTGCCACAAGACTGAAATAATATATGTGTAAAATATACAGGTATATAGATATTGCTATTTAAAAGATCACGTCATATAAAAAGAGCAGTTATTTTAAACTAATGTGCATCAAACATATAGAAAAGATAATAATTTTTATTCTTGTCTTAGAAATATTAATTGAGCAATGTGTATGTATTAAACTTTAGCTAGGATATTATTTTGCTTTGAATACGTACGTCAATAAGGGTATTTTTAACTTATAAATCTTATACATATATTATAAGGGAGCTTTATATAAATGTGGCACCGCATATAAGGACTGTAACAGAGGGTGTCACCATGTTAAGAATAAAGATAGTAAACTATCCTATGAAGATATCACCCTCACTAAATACTATCGGAATACCTACTTACCCCTTTACTTCACAAATTGACACATTATACTATAAGTTAGGTCAAGAAATCAAAATTTAGTTTGTAAATTTAATTTAATATAGAGAAATTATGAGTGTTGTACAACATAAAATGCAGAAAACGTATAAATGGAATATTATAGATTGAATATATAACTATCAACAAGAAAATAGAAAGGTTTAAAAAAATTGAATATTTATTACATGAGATGAAGAAATATTTGGGAAACAAGCTAAAATACAAATATTTAAGAAATAGTTAGACACATTTAAAAAAATTCAGATGTCTGAGTCAGTTTATAAGTAGGAAAAATTCAAATTTACATTTAAATAAGTTTAAGATAGGATGATGTTTAAGGTAATTTATAGTAGATAGAGAGTTGAGTGAATTGTATAAAATATTTGAAACTGATAAAAAACAAAATATAGATATAATAAACTGATATTTTTTTCTAGCTGAAATGCACTTGTTTCTTTTTGACTGGCTGCTTATGCTGTACGAATTTTAAACTAATGTTCATTAATACGTATCAAAATAATAAATCTTGATATTTAGAAGCTGGAAAATGGCTTGAAAAAAATATTTTATTTAAATCAATATTACTCTATGTATAAAGATATAATACATATTTCTTGATGTTTTATACAATTATATTGTCTAATTCAGTGATTGAATGGTTTGAGATGTCACGCTCGTGATAGATTTGACTGCCGAATACGGGGAGGTTAGGGTTGGAATATCCCAGTAGGGCGTACTGTGAGTGCTTTTTCTGAATGATTTTACATTATCCATACAAGTGAATACAATAACTTGTCCTCTAAATTCCACCTTTCCCAAACCTAAAACATAAGCGTAACTACTACGTAATTGTTTAACCCAAACGGATAGTTAGTTAGGTTTGGTGACAAAAAAAACTCTCCTACATTCCACAGTTAGTAGATAATATTCTATGGCTGGCCGAACTATGGCTGTGAAAAGGGCAATATGTTAACTTGCAGAGAATTTTATTAAAATTTCTGAAACAATTTGTATGGAATCGGTCGTTTTCAGAGCCACAATACTATTTTACCAGTCATTCTACAAACACCTCTCGATAGTCGACAGAAACTGTTAAGGTGTGACTCTAGGGGATACAAGAAGCGGCCAGTGTTTTTGTAGTTTTTATAGAAATACATTGGTAAAAATCAATTAAATATTATTTAAATACATATATAGAATTTAATTTTCTTCATATAGTGATATCAATAGTTGCTGAAAATTTGTCAACTGTCCTGGAATTTGGTGACAGTTCTTACTCTTCATATAAAAAATTTGTCATCTAATGCCGTTATGCTAATGTAAAATAACAAATAACTGTTAATGATGCCATATGAAGAAAATTAAACTCTATGTTTGTAACTAGGCAATATTTAGTTTATTAAAAAAAATATTTTCTTTAAAAACTGCAAACCCAATAGCCTTTTAATACTGGTCCCTACCTCCCCACCTTAAGTTTCCAAGTCACGTTTAGGCAAACACAATATGGATTATCCCTTTCTAAGCCACAATCATTTAATCACAGAATTTAAAATGATGTGGGCTTACAAATTTTGAAATCCGATCTTTCACCTGACTGGATGCAAGGATATAATTAGCTTAATGAAGTGAAGGGTGTTGAGTTTGAATTAATAATTTCCTCTATTAATTATTAAACGTACCTCTGTTAGCTCTGGAACATGTTACTAGACGTGACGTTATCATTATTTTATTAGATACATTACCAAGCATTAATTAGCCAGCATGAAACAATACATTAATTATACTCTTGATTGCATAATTAATTAAAGGAGCAGAGAAAAATAAATTTGTATTAAATAGTTTTGCAATGAATAGATACGACTGATGGAATTTGTGTCAGTAATTGTTGTTAAATTCACAGAAGAATCTTATGGTGACACTAAATTAAATTATAAGTAAATTAAATTAAATTAAATTAAATTATAGTAAAACATAAACGACTATAAAATGACATATATTACAGCCATTTTTACTTTCTCGCTATCTTACAGATTGAGAAAGTATTGTGATCGTCAAAAAATTGAACTAGAGGTTTTGATGAATGCCTACGTTTCATGACCTTTCGAAGCCTAAAAAGTTGTGTTTGTAATGACGTCTGTCTGAGTGTCTGTTTAAACTTAAAATTAAGAGTAGTTTAATAAAGGAGGGCAAAAAGCGAACAAATAGATTTTTTCAAAATCAGCTCTATCGATTTTGATTAAAATTCGTATCTAGGCGTTGATTAAGATTAAAAATAAACTGGATATTTTCATTTTACCATGAAAATGACTTTTAGGTTACTTTACAGATGCAGAAACTTTCGTATCTCTGCAACTATTTGAGATACTAAATAACATTTCATTGCAATATTGTAGTACTAAAAAAATAAAAAAACTTGTATGTGTAATATATTTTTATAAAACCAACATTCTCTGATATATTGTCAAATACATTAATACGATTTTGTGAGCTCTAGTTGTAAAGAGATACTACTTAAGTTTTAACACAATTCTCCAATGCCATAGAGTAATTAAATATAAGTAGGTCTATCAAAAAGTTTATGTTGTTTTTCCTTAAACCTCTTAGGATAAATGTTCGTACAACAATGATCTATCTCCATTTTAGACTCTATAGTCAATATTTACATTTTTTATTGGTCAAAATTTATAAATGAGGAATTAAATAGCTATTCGATGGCATGAAGATTTGCAACAACTAATAAAATGATGAAAATTTTAAACGTATGTTAAAAATTTTGATACGAAGTTTTGACCCTTGAGGGCCCAATATTGATCTTTTTTATCGGTCCAAACATACAAATGAATTAATTCTTTAAAAATAAAATGATAAAATTTAAAACCGTGACTAAATAAAAGTTTTACATGAGTATATTGCAATTTTTGCTTGGGTTTGCTAGTGTATATTATTTCGTTTTACATATATTACGAGTTTTGAGTAAATATCTCCATCTTTAAACAATAGAGCGAGAAAGTCCGTGCGGAGCTCCGGTTCTATTTATTTCTGTTGATATGGTGGGATGGAAAGGAGCACAAATTAAATTATTTTTTATACTTTTTATAACAAAACTCATGCTTCACCAAAGTATATAATATAATGGTTCCACATAGTAGTATCAATGGCATTGCTGACTATGACCATGACATTTTTGTTTTCTTTGAAAGGTTTATTATCATATAATAATATGCCCATAAATAATATTCAATCAATGTAGAAATTACAATATGTAGAAAGTTAAACTAAATATATCTACAAAAGCAGTATTTTCATTTAATTCGTCCGAAATGTTGTTTATTATAAGCATTTCAAAAATACTAAACACTGCTCGCTACTCATTTCATTCTTTCTTAATATTAGGGTATACTAACAATTAACAAGTCTTCCATCTTAATCTGTCAAATTTAGAAGTTTCTATAACTTGTTCATATATCTATTTAAAACTTACAGAATCAAATTGCACCAAATTTCTCTCGCTCTTACAGGAAGTATCATCTTAGCTTCCGCTTCATTTTTCTACCCAATTTGCCTTTGACTTACTTGTTTTCAAAGGTTGGCTTTCTATGATTAATGAAAATAAGTTTTAACTAAAAAGAGAAGTAGTTTCTTCCTCACATGAAATAGTCAGAAGAAGGTGTCCTAAATAAATTATTATTATTATTAGCACCGCGTCTTACTACCCGTTCGGGTTTTACGCACTTACGTCTAATGTGTAATGGTAGGGTGATTGTGAGATGAAATGGAGGACCTACAGTTTAACGTGGAATCCGAACCACGGTGGAGGCCTGGCCCTCCCCACATTCAAAAGATGTCTTGTCAGAGGGGAAGGAAATGTTTGGTAATCAGATAAATCTGTGCCAGGACCGAGGATTGAACCCGGGCCACCAGCACAGAAGTCTGACACCTTACCCCTAGACCACCAGGTCACCTCTTAAATAAAGGAATGGTCTTAATCCTGTTATTTAATAGCAGTCTTTCTAGTCAACCCTATGGATATAAGATATTTGAATACATCAGAACCGTAGTTTAGGACTTTAGGTGTCCAGAGGGGTCAGCTATTTGAACGTCTGTTGACTGAAGGTGCTTATTACACAATCAATAGAGTTCATACACTACCTACGTTCTCACCCCAGGGAATTGTACACCACTCCCGTAAGCCTCCACATGGGGGGGAGGGAGGGATATTCTTAATAATTAAGCTAAGGCCTCCAGTACCGAGTTGATCCAGGAATTATTTATTAGTTCAGCTATAATGTATTGCTTATTTGAGATCGTGTTGCTTTTTTTCTTAGCACCACATCTTTCTACCCGTTCGGATTTTGCGCTTATATACTAATTACGCTAATTGTTTTAGGTATTAGAGAAGCTATATTTAGAGGAAGAGTAACAATAGCATTTTCATGGAGGAAAAGGGAAAAACTAATTTGTAAATACCATTCTCATTATACTCGGCAGAGGCTCAAATCTCAATCTCCCCATCATCGGCAAGCTTGTCTATTGCAAGAGTAGCGCGTTGGGCCATGTGGCCATCAAAGTGGGTTGATACATTGTTGATCTGGCATGTTCAATGGTGTGTTTTGTGAGAGCTATAAAGTGATTTTGTTTCAATGTTGATCCGACATGTTCAACGGTATGTAAAGTACGTGAGGTGCTGTACCAAGAGCTGATTCAACTCCATTATGTAATGTACAGAAGTGTGCAGAGAATTCAGTGTTTGATGTCAAGGGTGTGCAACGAAGGGCAGCGTCTAGTGACGTGGAGACTTTTGCGTAATATCAAACTAAAGAGAATGCATTTTTAAACAAGGATTAACTGTCATTCAATGTTATGGCGATTCTCATTTAATTTTGTGATCTAATATTTTGGGTTCAGAAATTTTAAATTTATATCATTGAATTATTAAAACATAATTTGAAATTATTCAGTGTTTATTATATCTAATCGAATAAAAATACGCAACTATTATATTTAATCAATAAAAGCAACCAACTATCAATAAAATCTCACAGATCACGTAAGTGTGAACACCCTTACACACAACAAAACAACGTGAGACACACATTCAACACACTCACTCTTTATTCAATAATAGGTGACCTGGTGGTCTAGGGGTAAGGTGTCCGACTTCTGTGCAGGCGGCCGGGGTTCAATCCTTGGTTTTGGCACAGATTTATCTGATTGCCAAACCCTTCCTTCACCTCTGACAAGACGTGTATTAATCACAGCTTGTGAATATGGGGAATGCCAGGCCTCCACCGTGGTTCGGATTCCACGTTAAACTGTAGGTCCTCCATTTCATCTCACAATCACCCTACCATTACACATTAGCGTAAGTGCGTACAACCCGAACGGGTAGTAAGACGCGGTGCTAATAATAATAATAATATTCAATTATATATCTATTTGACACATATTCATGTTTCATAAAAAAAAAGGTTGTTTGCCAAAGCCTGTGAGAGTGTCAGCTAGCTGGTTCACAGAACAATAACATTGTTTTCCATACACTTATGAGCATTATAGCTATTAACAGTATATTGCATTTAGTCATTTTGTGATGCTCACAGCTCTTGATCAACAAAAGGGTGTTTTCGTTTCACATGAAGAGTATGGTAGAATCACTGGAAATGGATCAAGTTCCACGAGTATCATTCTTATCTACACGGTTTCTTGAATTTCTGAAGATTCTAATATATATATATTCAGCCTTTGTGGTTGACACAGAATATCCGACATCTCTGCTCAATTGACAGTGTGCCTGTCTACTTAATCAAGGGTCCCAGGTTTGATTCTTGACTTATCCGAAAAATGTATAATTGGTGAAATGTGAGTTTACACTTTGACAGTGATGAATTAACGGCCATGGACGGGATTTTTTGCCTGTGATGCAGAGGCATAGCTAGTCTGCAGTGGAAAAATATAGGAATTGAATAAAAACCAGCCAAGAACACAGGCTGAAGACAGTAAAGGTTGTAAAGTCGACACTTTGACACGTGCGCAATGGAAGATTCAGGGACCTATGACCCCTTGCCAATTATTGGTCCCTGTCATCACCGGATAGCTAGGAAATCACCCCTCTCTTAGCCAATATCCATCAGGGGGGTTATGTTAAGTGCTAAGTTATTTTAATTAATAATATTTAGCACCGCGTCTTAATACCCGTTCGGGTTATACGCTTTAAGTACTAATTACGCTAATAGATTAGGAATTGGGAAGGTTGAATTAGAGGAAGTGAACCCGCATTTGCGTGGAGGGAGAGGGGAAAACCATTTAGGAAAAACCTCCCCCAGTTCACCCGACCGAGATTCGAACCTTGATCTCCCCGTCCTCAGCAGTCTGGCTCAACACGACAAGCGCGTTAGCCAACTACGCCAAAGAGGGTTATTTTACTTAACCTAATTTAAGCTAAATCTGTATCGTTTCTTTTTAGTTATGTATATTATTCTGGGTGTTTGCTATGGTTTGGGTAGGAGAGTGGCTGGTTTGAAGTATAGCCCTTGTGGGTATCTCCCACCTGAAGGGCGACTCCCTAGCACCAGTGGTCTATGAGATGTCTCCAGCGAGGAAGAGGTTTGGGGAGGGGAGGGGATTTATAGGTTATGTGGTAAAAGTAATCTTAATTGTTCTGTATTATGTAAACCGAACGTCAGAGCTCTGCTAATGTTAAATACCATCTCAATTGCTGTAGTGAGTTTTAAATGAAAGGGTTAAATAGATTTGTAGCACATAACTTAATAACAGAGTTACTACTTATGTACTCATCTATATCTTACAGTATATATAATTTGATAAACTCATCTTTAGTCATGGAAACTATGAGGAAGTAACTGAAAATATTTTGAAAAATGAACTCTCATTTTAAAGGTTAGGGAACCAGGAGGTAGGGAAAAATAATATATTACAACAGAAACCCTTTTTTCCAAGCAAATTTTCAGTTTTTTTTATCCTTCGTTTACAGCACCGTCACAACTTGTGAATGGGGTAAGTGCCAGGCTTCGACCGTTGATTGAATTCCACGTTAAACTTTAGGTCCTCCATTTGATCTTACAATCATCCTACCATTACGCATCAGCTTAAGTGCATATAACCCGAACGGGTAGTAAGACGTGGTGCCAATAATAATAATAATTATTATTATTATTACGGATTACGGATTTACGGATATATAATAATAATAATTATTATTATATATCCATAAATCCGTAATAATAATAATAATAATAATAATAATAATAATTATTATTATTATATATCTGTAAATAAATATGTTTCTTGGTTAAAAATAATAACTCAACCACCTCTTAAACTGTGGTGAAATAATACAAAAAATATCCATAAATTACTATACAAATTAATGATAGTATATTACAAATATATAACTTTGTTTGCATCGAAACTCTTCTTTCTTTGTTTTTGAATATTTACCTCTGATCAAAAAATGGCCATTATAATAGTTGTTCTTAGCAAATCTTTTGTCTACATACTTTAATTAAAAAAGTAATTTCCTTGACTTAGGTAATATTTATTGTTATTAGAATAGTTTCGTTAATTCGCATTTAGATCAACCAAATTGACTATAATAATTGTCAAATTGAAAGGTAAAGTAGTCAATTTTGGGGAAAAAATATTTTCCTTAATTATATTAATCTCATGAATTATAAATTGAAAAAGATACAATTATTTTCAAATAGCATTTGGTATATAAAATAATTTTCAAAATAATTGATAATATTATCGTGAAATGTGTTTAGATAGTACCGGTCACAATATCAATAGATCCAGTTTTGTTTCATAGCTAAGAATTAATTTTGAGGGTTTGTTGATAATAATTCAAAGAAATATTTTGTGACCCGCTTAGTTGGCCGCATGGTTTAAGGCGCTACTCTCACAGTAGACTTTACTGCCGATGACGGGGAGATGAAGGATTGAATCTCGGTCAGATGTACTAAGAGTGGCTTAAAAAATTCACTCTGCCTCCACGCAAATGTGGACACACTTCTTAGAAATATAACATTCCTCATCTCTAAAACCGTTATCATAATGAGTACATACGCATCTAATCCAGGCGAATGGTAAGATTCAGTGCTATAAAATAATGATTATTTTTTCTATGCAATCTGTTTTCTCCCATACACACACTTTCTCTCTCTTCCACACATTTATTCTCTCACACGCACTCTTCCTCATAAACTCTCTCACTCCGTCTCTAATACACTCTTTATACATCATATACTTACTATCTCTCACACACTCAAAATCTCTCTATCTAAATATCTCTCTTAAAATTTCGTGACCAAACAATCGTGCTTACACACTTTCTCTCACACACTATCTTTCTCTTATATACCCTTTCTAACACTCTCTTTTTAACATAAACTCTTTCTCACACAATCTTATTTTCACACATTCTCACTCCACCAACTTTTCTAAGACACCTTTTTTCACAATTTATCTCACACTCTCTGACTGAATTTCTTTCGCACACTCTCATACACTACTTTACATTCCCTTCCTATCTTTCGCACTCTCTATCAGACACTCTTTCAGGTTCGCTTTTACCACACACACAAACTATTTCACACAATCCCTCTTTTACATACAATATATTTCACACACACTCTCTTTTTCAATCAAACTCTCTTTCATATACACCCTCTCACATATTATGTAACACAATCTCTCTCACTTATCTTTTAAAATATCTCTATCTCACACTTTCTCTCTCTCTCTCTCACACACACACACGTACACACACACACAAATACATTCTTACTCTCCATTTTCCACTTTCTCTCTTTCATACACTCTCTTTCACTATCATTCACTAAAACCTAGTCGATCACACTTAATTTATGATTCTCACAATCACTCTCAAACACTATCAATCTCTATCTAACACTCACTCCCGCACTTAAACAATGATACACTAAAATTCTACTATCGCACTCACTCACACACTCACTTTCAGTCTCTAATTTTTCATTCTCACCCCTTTCTATTTATATATCTTTAATAGCATTGTATAAACCTAGTTTTGGTATCTTTAATAAGGGGAAAATGGTTTAACTGATTTTGACAAATGAACACTTATTTTAAAGGTTAGGAATCAAAAATGATAGCCTAAAACTAAAATATAATTTTCCTAATGAGCTCTCCATATTTTCTTTCTCTGTGGGTGGTGTCTTATCTGTACTATCATTATTTGTTTACATCACCATGGAAGCCAATATTGGTGGATAGTTATATGTCGCTAAACAAAATATTTATCTTTGGCTAAAATTAACATCTTAATTCCTATTCGAGTGGTTTGGTACAACAAATAGATAGATAGCTATTAGAGAGGTGATTTTAAAGATAGCCTAGTGTTGAGAAGGGGTGAAGGTGTTATTTATTTCGATTCAAATTATACACTGAAAACTAAATATCTTTATAAGGTTGGTAACCTTAAAAGATTAGATTTTTAACTAGAAATTTGAGTGAATATAGTCATTTTATCAATAAAAAGTTAATATGCAATAATTTATGTAACAATCCGCCAGTAAAATTTATTTGTCTTCAGTCAAACTTGATTACCAAGGAAAATCATCAACTTCAGATCCATGGAGAAATCGGAAGAGATATTTTAACTTGAAATTTAAAAGTGTTACACGAATTGTAATTTACAGCCACCTGTATTATTTTATAGTTTGGTTGGTTTCTTTACATTCATTTTAGTAGGAAAAATCAATATACTGTATATATATTCGGAAAAATTATTAATTTTCCAGTTTAAGTTATTGAAAACTTACATTAGAAACGGACATAATCATCTAAACTAGGCCTGTACGGGAATGATATTTTGACTTCAGGAAATTTTCGGGCGAGAAATAACAATTTGTCACGGGAACGAGACGGGAACAGGACATTTTTAAAAACTGATTTTTTTTTAATGTAGGCTCTTAACTGTTTTTCAAATATTTAATATTAATAAAATTATTTAAAATAAAAGTACACCATGGTAAGAAAAAAAAATCGATCTATTCTTGGGTGTTGAGAAAAGTAAGTGCCTCAACAACACTACATACTACCATGATTAGTTTTTTAAAATTTTACCACAATTTATACATTTCGCGGAGACTTTGTCTTCTCTTTTTATGTTCACGTAAAATGTTTTCTTATTCTTATTGTAGACTAAAACCAAATAATTTCTTCAAATATAGCTTTAATAAACTAAATTAATCGATTTAATACAGTTGAAACCAACCACAGTTTGACTTTACGTTTCAAAATTAATTTTGATTTTTATAAAATAAGACTTTCAAAAATTACTAACATCTTAGTAGTGTCTAAAATAAATTTGAGATTATGTTTTACATGGTTGGCCGCTTTAATTTCAATAGCATTGTCTTTAGTAGATGAACGCGTAGCCTCAAATAAAGCAAAATACATATTTTGCCCGTGTTCTCTACACAATCACGTAGTTTTACAAAAGTAAAATTCGATAGAATGATTAAAAAAATTCCCGGGAAAAGGATGTAATATTTTAATTGAGGGAAGAATTTTTGAATTATCATCTATTTCAAAAGTACTATTTAAAGACAACTGATCCACCACCATGAAATAAAGAATAACTTTCTTGTCATGTGTAAAACAACATTCGGGATTTACTTTATTACCAGAAACGAAAATACTTAACGTTATTAAGTGCTTTTTGGTTGATCCCTTAAAATATATGCTATTGATGTTATTTTATTAAATATTTACAAACGTGCATATAATAGCTGGAATACTATATGCCCTAGGCCTACTTTGTGCAAACAACAGTATATAACCATGAGTATGACGTTGTAATAAGGTTTTTTAAGCACCTCGTCTTAATACCTGTTCGGGTCATAAGCAGTGAACTAAGTTACTTAGGATAAACATTATTACTGAGACAAGAATAAAAGTGAATATTTAGTGTAGTGAGACACCTATATTTAATTTTTAATCTGGGTCTTGTTATTCGTATAAAAATTATTATTTTTCCTGACTAATCCAGTGAGAATTATTTCCCGCTCGAGTTTCAAGAACGTTCCCGAATATTTCCACGAGGCTCGGCATCCAGCCCAGGCCTACCATAAATATAATAGAATGTTATTTTATGTCCTTCTGGAACAACAAAAAAAAATCTTAACCTAATATTAAGGAAATTTCAGGATGTGCTCTTATTGAGTATTATTTTCTTACCTTTACATAATAGATGGTCACCTTAGATCAGTTGTTTAAATAAACCTAAAAATATGAATAAAAGTATGTTTATCTAAGGCAAACCTAAAGTGTGTAGCTAAAGATTGCTTTTTTAAATTTACGTCCATCAGGACCCATCTTACTGAGTAAAAATACGTTGCAGGTATCCTAGAAAATGAATTAACAAAGAAAGAGGAATTTTTGAAATGTTCTAGGTACTTATGGTCAAATTTGTTGCTTTTTTGTCAAACTTGACACCTTAAATCCCATGGTCACAGTTGCGAGTAATTTTAAAACAAATGAAGACACAAATTTAGAAATTGGCATATCGATAATTCCGAAAGGTAGCAATATTAATTTTACAGAATCTGTTATCTGTCTAGGAGATGAGCTACAACATTGCAACGGCTAGACAAATGGTAGTTATAAAAATTATTACAAGCCTGAAACGTGACCACTTGTGTGGTTAGTTACAAAAGCAAATTACCAAGAAATCTGAATCATGACTGTTATCTCAGATCATTAAGGATGTGCAGCTTGAAGTAATTACTCTTACTTTGACACATATTATAAGCTTGAAGACCTGAATCTCATGATCACTCATAGCAAGTCACTATCATTATATAAGTTACTAATGAATTTAGTAGTGATTAGATTTCTGTCTGAATGTATCGCCAAGGAGAAATACAACCTTCCAAAATCAGTTACCTCATAAGTATGCTGACTTTACTCGAACAACGCTGAGAGCTGGCAGCTATTATACAATAAATATTTAGTTTACTTTTACATAAAATAACATAAGATTAACAGGAAATATTTTTGACAGAGGTAGGAGCGATAGCTCTTCCGGGTGAATACAACATGTGTTCTAGTTGAACTTCGCAAATAAATTAACTTATTAACAGACAAAATGTTAGTGTTTAATATGATTGAAAAAAAACTCTTTTAAATACTGACTTATATTTTAGTAAACAAATATTAAAATTCGGGCTATGCTTCAAATTTTAATCAAGGCAGATTAATAATAGTTTTTTATTCATATAATATTAAATATCAAAGGTTGTCTTTGCCTTTGACATTAGAGACTTCAAATGAATATTGTGAAACTTTTATAATCTGGTTTTTGTCGGAACACATTTTGTAATAGTGTAGTTAAAATTCCTTTTGTTTTAAAGTAAACTTAGTTTCGGGTTTATCAATATTTTATTTGATTATATAAAATAAAATTCTATACTATTTAGCTAAGGGCTGTATATAAAATTTTAGTAAATACTCAATAAAATTCCATAAACAAGTTTAAAAAATAATCATAAAAAAGGGTTTGTTAATCAATATGTCACAAAACGATTTCTCAACCAAAGAAATTAAAATAATTTGACTTTTGTTTGATAACTTTAAACAATATTTGTTTTATAATATAAACTAGTGATTTGGTCATCCATGGTTTAAAACATAGTAATTTTTTTTTAAAAAGTTCAATATTGAAAAAACACAATTTGCTTCCAGTTCAGAATGTCTAGGTAATGTATCATGGTCTTTCCCCGGCAACTGTTATTACAACCTTTGTTTATGTGACTTTTTTAAATTGGAAAGAGCCAGAAGCATAAGGACGTTTACGGTGGAGTTTTGATTGGTGATACCACTTTATGTGTACATTCTCATCCCCTTTTGGTTCCTTTCCCACTCCCTTCATACGGCCTACCGACATCCAACGACCCACATGTGACACACACACCTCACTACGTCATTTCAGACAATACAAGATCGTTACGGGAGTAATGCATTTTACCGTAGGTTGAGCTGTTGGAATCTATAAGAAGAACATTATCTGACAGTTGAGGGGGGGGGGACTTTAACTAACATTTGTGGGATTTGAATATATTTATAATAGTAATTTAGTCACCACGTCTTACTACCCGTTCGGGTTATACGCTTTAAGTACTAATTACTCGAATGGATTAGGAATTGGGAAGGTTGAATTAGAGGGAGTGAACCCGCATTTGCGTGGAGGGAGGGTGGAAGACCATTTAGTAAAAACTACACTCAGTTCACCCGACCGAGATTCGAACCTCAATTTCCCCGTCCTCAGCAGTCTGGCTCAACACGACTAGCGCGTTAGCCAACTACGCCACCGAGGCGGGTGTGAGATTTGAAAACCGACCTCCTAGTTATCGTATAATCAGACTAAACTAAACTGACGCCTCTGTCCATGTACTCACAAGTGATGAATTTGTGCATTCTTGTTCTAATAAAATTGATTAATCATTATTATCTCTATGATAAAATGAACGCAATGATAGATAGTTATACAAGCAGAGAGTAAATTATTGTAAAATATATTTGTCTAATTAGGATCTTTTGAAACGTTTAGTGATCACTAAATTGTTAGGTTATATTATTATCACACGATTTAAGTTATCTCCCTAAGTCAAAGAGAACGTACGTCTGTCAGGCCAAACAGTTTAAAATTTTAAAATTCAATGGTAATTTTATTGTTCTGGGACTACTTTTATATTCCGTCTAAACCTACATTTCCTTTAGCCCTTAACCTAAACCACGTTTTATCATGTTAATAAGAAAGAGGGGGGAGGGGGGAATACGAAATGTATTATCTCAGGATAAAGAGGAAAGCTCTCTGCAAGTCCTCAAATATTTATAAAATTCTCAGTCGTGATATTTAAAAAAAAGTTAGAGGAAGAATTAATATAGAAACCTTTTCATCAAGCCTTGTCACATAACTTCACAGATATTCTTAAAATTTTGTTAAAAATGAATTAATCACATTTTCACACGATTATTTTTTCTATTAATTTAGCTCTTAAGAGTGCCTTACCTTGATGGGCTATGGCTTTACCCTATCTTATAGTCCATACCACAGGGGAACAAATCAAGTTAAGCTTGCTATTACAGGTTAAAGGAAGAATTCATCTATAATTTTTTAAGTTTATTGAAGCTATATCATTTTAACAATAAATATATTGTTGATGTTTTCATTGTGTTATCGGTTTACAAAATGAAAAATCTTAATAACTTTAATTCGGTTAATATGCTGTATAATGACGAGACTTTAAATTTAAAAAATAAATACATATTACAAAACATATTTTATTAGTCAAGAGTAGTAAATAATAGAATAGTACATATCTAAAAAAAACAGTCGATTCTGCCTTCACTTTGTAATTGTTACTATGTTTAATAAACAGAACAAATATATTTTATTAATTGATGTTAAATTGTTTAAATGTAATTTTATTTAAAATTCAAATTACAACTTTTTTTTGCTCATCACATATTTAATTGTATCATATTTTATTCAAGCCATGTGTATATTATTTCTAAGACCATAAACTAGCAGTTAGCTTATAACCCAAACGGATAGTAAGACGCGGTGCTAAAAAGAAATCAAAAACTGATATTTACGATGATTATTGTAATAATTTAAGTTACAATTTGTTTAAGTAAGTTCCAAACTCATTTTACCTGCAAAGGTAACGAGATTATCTTATTTGGTTATGGCTTAGCAAGTTAGGTACATATCGGAATATATCGAGAATTAACTATTACTTTTAAGTGTCCACTCCATTTATCAGGGGTTTTAGAAATCTTACCTTGACGAACTCTACATTGGCCCCATCTTACACGGCAAGTCACAGTTGACTATTGCAAGGTATTCTTGCTTCTTTCAATATACTAGTATTGTGCATACTATAGTGTTATTAACAGCTATAAATATATATTAATGAAACAAATAGCCGAAGCTATTGTTAATGGATTTTAGAGAGGATACTACCTCAAAGATATCATATTATGAAAATTGAAAAATGATACCTGGACACGGGAATCGAACCCGGGACCTTCGGCTTAGCACCCCAATGCTCTTACCACTGAGCTATCTAGGATTCCCGTGTCTAGGTGTCATTTTTCAATTTTCAGAATATGATATCTTTGAGGTAGTATCCTCTCTAAAATGCATTAACAATAGCTTCGGCTATTTGT
>CABFVX010003865.1:56767-76631 GCA_902151425.1 Timema shepardi | reverse complement strand
ACCTCCCATTAGAATCCATGTGTTCTATTTTATATTTTAGTCGCTCGCGCGCTCGCTCGCTCGCGCGCTCAGTCTGGCCGCCCCCTGAGTTTCCAGGAAGATGAGCCTCATGTAGCAATCACACATCTGGAAATTAGATTTGAACTTATGTCAAGAAATGTTTTGTTTGGTTTAGGTCATGGCCATCTCTTATGGCTTTGCCTAGTAAAGCAATTTTAGTTTTGTTTTAGTTTATGACTGTCCCTTATGGTCGAGTGGTTAGTGAGGAAAACTACAAGTATGAATGACGTGGTTTGTTACTGGGTTATGCCTATTAAAGCAATTTTTTGTGTGTTTTAGTTTACAGCCAAGTGGTTATTTATGTACTAAGAATCTTTGAACACCAACATTATGAAGCCACTCTTCAAACGCAGTATAATCCAAATAGCTATTTTATTTTGAGTGTTTTTGGATTATCCTTAGTTACAAATAGCTTTGTGTTTGTGTAGGGAGATGAGTATGAGTATAAGTATGAAAAAACCCATAAGAATCTGTATAAACAATAAATACGGATTAGCCAATATTAACCAAAGGTTATTTTTATCTTATAATATTATAAACAATAAATTGATATCAGCGTTCGTGTCGTGGAGTGCTGCCAGGGTAAGCAGGGTTCGTTAAAACTGTATTTTTGATGCGTACCCCCCTACTACCTTCCCCTCTCTTTTCCGTTAGCATTTGACCAATCACACATAAGCTATGCTCCACATGCCTCACATGGGAACGTGTTTTAGTTGATGCCTGGCCAATGAGTGTTTTACGAAGTAATGAGAACAAATTTACAGATACAATTTATAATAGCTCTGCTTACCCCAGCAACACGCCACGCCACGTCACTATATTTCATTTATCTAAACTCTTAAGTAACAGCAAAACACGCATTCGGAATAAGTATATTTTAAAGTATGGTCGGTATGGTTTTTAATCTTTAGATTAAATCTTTTCTAAAGTAATTCAACTATACTACGATCTGTTCACGTACGTATTCCTTATAAAGTAATTTAGCATAGGGTGTGGTGTGTATAGAGATATAAACACGTCAACACGGATAATTTCCTTCGCCACAAAGGTTTTGTTTGCCAATTGATTTATTTTCAAACTACACTTTTAAATTAAATATTATTGAAACTATTCAAATAAAGTTTAACTAGAATATTATAAATTAATTAATCAATTTTCGACGAACATCCTCTGATCTATTTATGGATGAACGTTGCAAATAACAAAATTTAACGTATAGTTTTCCAATCATATAAACAGCTAGCTTACCATTTCCCTTGACAATTATGCTTCGAACACAGCACTTACATTCAAAAATAGAAAATAAAATCAAGTTGTTAGATATTTCAAACAAGATTAGTTTACACAAACTTAAAACAAAATTAATAATAAATTTATGTTTTATATGCAATGTGTCTTAACTCGTTAAAATCCCAACTTATTATAGAAGGATAAAAATAATTAGAAACCACAACATTTAAAACTATAAAATGAATAAATATGGCAATAGAACTAATTACACATTCTTCTTAGATTAAGCCTGATAGTTTTAATCGGCTAACATACCATTATATTATACATTCAATCAGGCAAAAGTTTTGATTATTTTATTTAATGCAAATGCAAAACTATACGAAATAATTGAGTATACCTATTAATGTTTTAGGTTTAGTAAAATTGTTACATCGGAATTTGTAATCCAGAAAATCTAGATAAAAACTATGAAATAATAAAATCAAAAACACACCCCATGACCCTATACCATATAATGTTTTATTCTTTACTAAATGAATATCATGGTTCTAATGCTTAAACATAACTAAAAGTTATTTGGTTTCATTTTACCCAAGCAGGCAACATATCCATATATCACCTAGAATTATTACCCTGCAACTAAAACAGTGTAGCCACCCTCCCAAATTTAATACGGCTATCTTTGGTGACGACGTGCCGTATATGTAATGGAGGTTTGAGGTGGGATTTATAATTAAGTTTTCAAAGAATTGGGAAGACCCCCGTGGTAATTGAAGCAAAATCCATTTGTCTGTCAGCGGAGAGTGGGTGTGATTTAGTCGGCTGCCTGTGGATACATTAGTTGTAATGTAATAACTGGGGAAGGCTGGTAGCCCTGGAGATGTGAAGAGGCAGCATGTGAAGTGATGGTGGGGGAGACTCCGACAGAGGAACAAGAATGCATCTCCAACGAGAAATTCGTGAAATTTTATGTCTATAAAATTAAATCGATGGCTCTTTCAATTAATTAAGATTTCGGTTAGATATATGAATTGGCAACAAGGATAGTGTTCCTGGGTCTCACACGAAAGGCTGGACCTGGTTTCAATACAATTTAACCTAAGTGAATTTTTTCCTCAAAGCTCACTCTTCTCCAGGCAGTTCCTTATGTTTATCTTTCCCCTAAAAATACTTTATAAATAGTATCATTTATAAAACGTATCCATTATTTATATGAATTATTATTATTAGAGGCGTTCTGTCTTACAACAGGTCCATTTATTTGGCTAGTGAGCTTTGACTGACATTGCGCCTTGTCCTATGCCTCCTACATAGGTTCTCAAAATGTTCTTATTTCCTTCAAGTCATCTAAAATTTGAATCCTCTTTCTTAAGCTCCCTTTTTGCCTCAACCTTTCCTTCTTTGACGTCGTGCAGAAGACAGGTTCTCCTAAAGATATATACGATCTAGTTTGCTTTGTACCTAAGAATCACATCCAAAATGGTTCTCTTCTCACCCACTCTTCTTAGGACTTCTCCATTTGTCACCCTGTTTATCCACCTGATTTTCTCAAGACTTCTCTAGCACCACATATTAAGGCTGGATGGAAGAGGACGCGAGGAAAAGCCAGTGTTTTTTGCAGTTTCTATGGCAAACCTTTTGTTGGCCGAAATAAATAAAATATCGCTCAAGTACAAATAAAGAGTTTAATTTTCTTCACACGATGACCTCAAAATTTCTTGAATATTTGTCAAGGGTGACATGGAATTTAATGACAACCCTTTTATTTTTATTTAAAATGTTTCTCATACAATGCCGCTATGCTCATGATGGATATTCAACAACTGTTGATATCAACATGTGAATAAAATTAAACTCTTATGTTTGCACTGGAGAAATATTTTATTTTATTTGGCCACTAAAACTGAAAAAATAGTAGTCTCACGTTACATACATCCCCACCTTAGGTCTCTCCAAGTATTTCAATTCCATCTTCCTGAGAGCCCAAGTTTGCTCCATTTGACCCTATACACAATAATTCAAACCATATTAAATATAATATTAACAACTTGAGTGTTAAAAGATTTAATAAATAAATTTGTTTAGTATTAAACTTCATCGATGAAAGATAATTTTAAGTCTTCCTTGCCCGCCTAAGTCCCTCACTTCAAATCAATTATTTGTTAATTTAATATGCAAACTGAGCATATAGAGGTAATTAGTGCACAACTTCATATTACACGACTTGACGTATGAGAATACGCGTAAAAATATCAAGTAACATTTTCTAGCCATCCGATATGTCCCTTCGTAAAAAAATTGGTTTACCTATAGAAGAAGTTTAGTTCCAAAACACACTATAATCGTAACATCCGAAGTTGTATACCTGATAATACACCAATAATTCCGTTGAACACGATTATTTGAAAGGTAGGAGAGTTCGAATACAATACTTTTTAAGTTATTTTTATAGTTTTGAAGTAATCATCATAATCTCCGTTATCAATTTGTTTTTGGATTTTCAAGACCTCACAGCCTCAATGACCTTTTACTACTATTCTTCATGAACAGTTTCATACCATTCGCCTCTTATTTCCGATTCTAAGATTATTCCACTCTTCCATCACACTATTATCCTTCCAAATCTTCCCTTCCCAATCATTCTCACGTGAAACATTTTATTGTCTTTCCCGTTCAATACAGACCATCTGTCTATTCTTGATTTCTTTGACGCTGTCTTTACTTGATTATTATATAATTATTTTATTTATTGTTTCGTTCTTGTGGAAATCACACAATTCGTATTTCGGTTAGTTAGGCAGGCATTAAAAGGTCACGTTCTTGAGACCACTCTAATTTCAAAAAGCCTTTAAATAATTACCAGGTAATAAACGTTTAGATTAATCTTTCCTGGGAGTCACACATACGGAGAAAGCACAACAAAGTAGTTTTATTTCAAAAGAGAGTACAGGCTGCTCAAAATAAATTATGTTATTAAAAAAATGAGCCTATCTTAAGGAATCTATCCCTCTTTAAGGTGGGAGTGGATTCAAGATCGCAAGGTGGGTGTTGAGTTAAGCACAATATTAAAATGCTGGATTAGTTATGATCTTAAGGTAGGGATGTAACTGATGATATTATGATTGAGATGAGATTATAAAGTGGAGTAACTATTTTAAGGTAGACTTACTTAACTATTTAAAGGTGAGCTGAAGTTAAGTTCCTATGATGAGGTTGAAGTTATTATCATAATGTGTGTGTCGCGTTGCGGAAAACATTTTACTAGGTCTTTTTCACACAAGTAAGAGTTATTAGCTCCTGGGACCACTACGATGGTAGGCCCCAATCACTAGTTTTCCCACGGCGTGATGAGCAGTGGCGTGATGCTAGGGTAAGCAGATCTTGTTAAAACTGTACCTGTGATATGTTCTCACACCCGTTGTCCCCATTTGATCAATCATACATAGGCTTCACTCTAACTACCTCAAGTTGGAAAGTATTTTCGTCGATACACATCTAATGAGTGTTCTAATTAGTGATGATAGCTTTCACATGTACAGTTTTACCGTGACAAAAAGCCACAAAACGCCACTAGCGATGAATAAATTTGATCTCTACGAACATCCAACCCAAACATTTTCAATGAAAATAGATAAAAAGGTTGAGTGTGTACCAGTGAAATTCCCCTTAGCTCTGAAGGTCAGGTTTGATCAGCGATTTGATGTGTTATGGGTGTATTCCATAAAAAATGTGGATTTCCAACATACATCTACTTAAATGCTGATGAATCTCGTAAAGCTTATCCTTTTTACCTTAGTACCCGAGATTAACTAGTTTAAATGCCACCCGCATTAGTGGAAAATCGAGGTAAATCGTCAACTTCGTTTGGTTTTGACAGTAATGGAGAGGCTGGTGCTTGAATCCCGGTCGGCTGTATTGGTGGTGTTTTCCTCTAAATGTTTACACTCTCCTTTGTCCTACCAAAATCGGGTGCATTTCATCTTAAACATTACCTTCCTAGTTCCTCTCTCATTAGTGTAAATATGAGGATAGGGGTAGTATGACGTGGTACAAAAAAAAAGTTTAAAATCCAATACATTGGTATTAAAAAGTGTTAGATAAAAACAATTTAAGGATTTCGAAATGTTACTCAAAATTTTTGAACCAGTGGAATGAAATTTGTCTTCTCAGGTGAGATTGGAGGGCCAAGCTCCCCCCTTCCTTCCCGCGCCACCATGGTGGGGGTAACATAGTCCCTTGTTATCCGGTGACCCGGCAGCCCTCTGACTTGCTGACATGTATGTCCTGATCACACACGGCGGCAGCGGTGCGAGAGACGGGCACCAAATCAAATTAATTCCGGGTATCAGGAGCCGGCCTGCTGACACGTCATATTACAATAACAAACAGGAGAACGAGTTAGGACCCCTTCCCCCCACCCCCTTAAAAAACCAACCCCTTTTTTGAATTCCGGGACCGGGGCAGGTTTCGGGGATATTATTATTATCAGATTGGAACCACTGAGTCCAAATAAATAAAATGTTGGACGTGATTAAATGTGGAGATGTCCGTTAATAGCGTGGCGTAGTCCTGAACAAAAAAATAAAATGTAAAAGAGCGAACCAAATTAGCGCGTTTCCATGTTTTGTTCCCAGCCTACACTTTAAACCTTTATCATGGTGATGGTGTTTTTTATTAATATCACAACGGTGGCAGGGTCGCCTAAGACGCTAAAATCCACTGCGATTATTCGACACTATTGAGGAAATTGAGACTCAAATCTCAGCCACACTCATTGAGGGCGGTTTTCCCATACTCCTTACACATTGATGAGGTGCAATTTCTTTAAACTACATTCCCAACATTTTACTTATATTGAATCTTGTATGACCTTTGTTTTAAACGTTTAAATACTCACAAAATGTTATAGGTACTATTTTCAGCAATTAACGAGATAAGCTATCCAAGGTAACAGTGTGAGTAAAGTGAAATTTAAGATTTTTTAAAAAAAACCTCCTATGAACACAATTCAAGATAGAAACCCGATCTCTCATGTCAAAGTCAAGAATGTTAGCGCACATTGGTTTACATTACAATCATAAACACAAATCAATGTAGATACTTAACAATATATCTATGGGAACGAGGTGGATTAAGGAGGCTGATTACAGCTAAAGATGGCCCTGGTTCAACCTTGGGCGATGATTTAAATAATGTATTATTTGGATGCGGGTTTGTCGCACTACTTCAGATACAATTATTAATGGTTATTAGTGTTAGGTGTGCTGTTCTATGTTAACTTTATAAGTCATGTGCGTCAGTCCAATTTTCATAGGAAGGACCTTTTAAAAAATAAAAATATATTTTTTGGCGGCAAAGATTGTTTTTACCATTTTACTACCGTTATTTTATAGGTACAGATAATATTTGTAAACGTGACAGTAGCATATCATATGACTGAATACGTGAAATAAGATCCAGTAACTTTTATAGCTGTCACTTTCTTTAGATTTGGACTGTAATTAGGCCTACCTTTGCATTTAGAAATTTAACATTAAATGTGTTCATTAAATCTACAATATTTCAAATTTAAATTAAACAAGTAGAATTTGTAATATACATGAAATAAGCTTATTGAAAACGACCTAGACCACGTGATTACCGATATGAGGGATTACATGCTAGTTTCATACGATACAACATCGTAATTAAAGGTTTCTGTTCATCCTTAAACCTCAACTTTTTCACAAATAACTAGTGTTCCCATCATCTTCTACCCATACTCAGCTCCTCAATAACCTCCCAATACACTCTAGTATGTACAGTAAGTACATTTAGTTTATCCTTAAAGGTAAAAAGGTAGTAGTCTCATATTGACTGATATATATTTATATATTATTAGCGTATGGCGTATTTTATTATTAGCATATGGCGTATTTGACCATGATAAATGCAGTATCTAGTTCGGTCACCTTGTATGTAATCTTTTAACCGCTCAGTGGGAACAGAACGTTGACCAGGGTGTACCTTTGAGGTTGTCTACACGTCATACCCACAGTGATATGACGTCATGATAGTGATTATGAAGATGTGGAACCACTGGAAGTCTAACCTGGGCCTGGTTAGCCAGAATATGGTGAGAATATGAACAGCTAGCCTTTCTGGAAAAATACCTATGATTCCACCAAGAATCGAACCCGGGACCTCTAGATCAGCCAGGGGCGCTGACCACTAGACCAAGAGTCCGGTCACATTGCCTGATAATATTCTAGTCATTAAGATAGTAGTCTCACTCGGACTGTCCCTAAAGGCAGTAGTTTCACCTTTACTGATCACCTAATGACTCTAAAGGTAGCAGTCTCACTCGGACTGTCTCTAAAGGCAGTAGTTTCCCCTTTACTGATCACATAATGACTCTAAAGGTAGCAGTCTCACTCGGACTCTGTCTCTAAAGGCAGTAGTTTCACCTTTACTGATCACATAATGACTCTAAAGGTAGCAGTCTCACTCGGACTCTGTCTCTAAAGGCAGTAGTTTCACCTTTACTGATCACCTAATGACTCTAAAGGTAGCAGTCTCACTCGGACTCTGTCCCTAAAGGCAGTAGTTTCACCTTTACTGATCACCTAATGACTCTAAAGGTAGCAGTCTCACTCGGACTCTGTCCCTAAAGGCAGTAGTTTCCCCTTTACTGATCACATAATGACTCCAAAGGTAGCAGTCTCACTCGGACTCTGTCTCTAAAGGCAGTAGTTTCACCTTTACTGATCACATAATGACTCCAAAGGTAGCAGTCTCACTCGGACTCTGTCTCTAAAGGCAGTAGTTTCATCTTTACTGATCACCTAATGACTCTAAAGGTAGCAGTCTCACTCGGACTGTCCCTAAAGGCAGTAGTTTCATCTTTACTGATCACTTAATGACTAAAGATAGCAAGCTCACCGTAACTGACAATACTATGGCCCTAAAAATATAAATGTTATATTGACTGACTATTCTATGGTTCAAAGGTAGCCATTTTACCTTGACCAATTACATTGGACCACTAAAAGTAGCAACCTTACCTTAACTGACAATACTATGGCTCAAAGGTAGCCATTTTACCTTGACCAATTACATTGGACCACTAAAATTAGCAACCTTACCCTAACTGACAATACTATGGCTCTAAAGGTAGAAATATTACCTTGACTGATCGCACTATGGTGGTAAAGATAGCAATATTACCTTGAATGACAATCTTATGTCCCAAAAGTAAGCGAACTTATATTGACTGATAAGTGATAGCTATATCTCTTATGATAGCAATCTGACCTTGCACAATTACACATTGTATCAATCTCACCCTGACCTAGTAGTGATTACACTCCGGCCCTATGCTATAAGCTACACCATGGTGGGACTATGCACGGTATTTTCTATAATTCAGTCTAACTTATCATGTAAGGAACGAAGAAATCTATGTTCTCGATATGAGTAACAACCTCAATGTCTCAGTCTGTATATCAGTTATGCCAAAGGTTCAAGTTCTGATTCCTAGTTAATGTGGGATAGAAGGGGGGAGGGGGGACACACACCAGTGTTTTTGCAATTTTCATAGCTAACAATTTTCTTCGGCAAAATAAATCAAGTATTTATCCAGTAGAAACATAGAGTTTAGTTTCATACACACATTAATCTCAAGATTTCTTAAATAGCTATCATGAGCACATTAATAAATGATGAGAAACTTTTTAAATGAAGAGGTAAAATTATCATCAAATTATAGGGAAAACTTGCCACATATTCAAGAAATCTTGAGATAACTTCGTAAAGAAAATTAAAATATTAGTTACTAATCAAGGAATATTTGTTTTATTGTGTCAAAAAAATTAATACAAAAACTACCAAAATACTGCACTTAAGTCGCAATCTACCGTCCCACCTTGAAAACGTGCATCACATGTCAATCAACTCTGTGATATACTATTGCACGTGGATCATTTCTGATTAAACATTAATGGAGATAAAGAGTTAATAAAGGTTTCTAATACTGAACATTGTTGAAATATTAAATTATATTTGGGTAAAAACTACATTGAAAAGGCTGTTTTTTGACCATTTTAGAAAGGCTTCACAGCTAAGCATAGAGCACAACTCTTTATTCGGTATTAATAGGGACATAATGTAGTTATTAACAAGAAACTAACCCCTACCCGCCTCGGTGGCGTAGTTGGCTAACGCGCTAGTCGTATTGAGCTCGACCGCCGATGACGGGGAGATCGAGGTTCGAATCTCGATCGGGTGAACTGGGGGTAGTTTTTCCTAAATGGTTTTCCACTCTCCCTCCAGGCAAATGCGGGTTCACTTCCTCTAATTCAACCTTCCCAATTCCCAATCAATTAGCATAATTAGCACTTAAAGCGTATAACCTGAACGGGTAGTAAGACGCGATGCTAAACAATAATAGCAAAAACAAGAAACTATGTATCTTTGTCCTCCCATCATCACCGCGGGAAATTTCGAGTAATCATTCAAATACGAATGCACTGCACACATTTCTGGCATGTCATACGTAGGTCCATCTTTTCCCTTTTACTCTCATACCTCGCGCTAGCCGGGAGTTGAGTTGGGACTGCTATGATGAACGCTTTTAAAGACTTTAACCAAATATTTATGAATCTCTCTAATCCAAAGAACTAACATTAGGCTGTGATGTAGAGGCAAGGGGTAGCAAACCACCTTTCCAATACTCGGCTAGAAATGAAGTTGTTTGGAATTGAAGCCAACCCCTCTCAAGATATAATGCCAGGCGTGTTAACCTTTCTTCTATACCCATAATGAAATGCGCCGTGACCAGACAAAGACTAACCCTGGAGTACAACAACGTCGTGATCCCCCCCCCCCCACGAGCTCCTACCTCGTATGGATGTAGGTAGAGACACGGAGTGACGGATAAACCAAGCGTCCCTGACTCTCTCCACCAGGGGGTTAGGGCAAGAGGGTTGGTTCGCCGGAGTGCGTTTGTCATTTGTTATTGCACATGATTTCACAACGAGCGCGCGCTCCACTGGTTGTGCACGCTCCCACCCCCTCACCCTACCTCTCTCCGACCAGAATAGTCCAACCATGTGAGAATGTTCAATTAAAATATTTTGTTATGATGCAGTAATGTTATGTTATGTTTCGTTGAGTGTCACTTGCCAGTACCATCACTCTTTAAAAAAAAATATGACGTCATAATTTGATCCTAGTGTCATATCGGATGGCTTTTTGTAAGTTTGATAGATTTCTGTCCAAGGCATGTTGGGTATTATTTTTTCCAAATCTTTACTGGACTGGAAATTGTAAATGTGTGTCTAATTATTACAACGGCAATATCTCATAGCTCAATCACGACACTAGCTGGAGCAGTATTTTAAGAAAAACCTTTATTATCTAAGCTATAAATAGAAAATATAATATTTATTTGTAACATATTATTTAACTAACACGTATTTTTTAGGCAGCTCAGTAACACAAATAAATTTTGACAACTTAAACTAGCAATTGGTGGCCAAGAGCTTGAATTCCGGTTGGAATTTCAAAATATGGGTTAAATAGAGCAAATAAAAAAGATTCTATGTAAATTAAGTGACACATTAGTATTAAAGGATTATTATTAATTTATATTGCCTTTCTATATTAAAAATATATTAAATCTAAATAGGCCTATATCCCTTAACTTTTTATAGGTATATTTGTTTTTCATTAATTGTTCCTAACATTAAATATCTAGCTCGCTTGAATTTTATAGATTTTATAGTATGCAACGGTGTTAGGGCCTATAAAGGAAAAAAAAAATTCTAATATAAATACTATTTTAATGGGATATTTACAAAGCATAGCTCCACAAACCAATAAAATAGTCTATTAGGAATTATATGGCTTGAAAGTCTGGGGTTCATTACTCACAAATGATGCACAGTAAGTATGGTTTTTCACATTATAATTCCACATTCTTTCTCCAGGCGAATGCTAGTTTGATTTTCTTATGAGATATTTAACGTGCACTTTTTGAACCTACTGATAATATCATCACAAAACCCATACACTAAATTAAATCTAGAACAGACACAACAACCAGCCCCCAACAGTTTATTCACCAATATGAAAGGGGAAATCCACATTTCACCAATAATACATTTTTCGGCCATGCCAGTAATCGAACTCAGTAGATAGATATGCTACCAACTGAGCTAAGGTATCGGACTTTGATTTTCCCTCCTACTATGAAACAATCTAACTCCAACAAATAATTGTAATTAATCCTCCAAATACATATAGAATCAGACTAGTCCAAAACCAAGAAATCCTAATCATATATTTTAAAATAAAGTAATCGAACACCAAATCATTTATCCTGTAAATGACACCCTTCAACAGATTCTGTCCACGTTGACAACTGAAAGATAAATAGTGACCTCTTATATCAATGTAGGCTATCATATATTTGTTTAGATATGTTATAAACTAGGTCTTGTCAATGTTCTTACAAAATATATTCGTTCTCTGCTCGCCCAAGTGAAGATACATCCATTCTTGTGTTTCGCCTTTATACATTCTAGCACGCAACCTGGCTACCTCAAGAGTAGGTAGTAATGTCTACCTCATAATAAACAGGAGACACCAATTAATTCAGAGAATGAAGTAACGGCTGCCAATGAGGAAACTGGTGTTTCACACAATCATAGGAGTTTCAAACAAGCAATTCACAGTATATGTAATTAATTACGTCTTCACGCTCAAAAGGTAACTAAATTTGTAAAATAAAACACACGGTATTAATGCGTAGGTCTCAATATTAAAACCCTCACCAAAGTGAACTTCTATTTCCATAACCAGGGCCGTAGGAAGGGTGGTATGTATATATTTCACCTCACTCCCCCAAAATATTACCTATGATCATCAAAGGAAGTGTTTGTCCTTCAGCACGCAGAGATCTGAAATTTTTAACATAGGTGGACGAAAGGGGGTCCGGATGCCCCTCGAAGCAAGATTTTTAAATAGCTTTTTAATTAGACTATTTTTAACCAATTTTTAAGAACATTTTTTAATATGGTTTAAAATTACGTTTTAGAGATAACGTTTCCACTTGAAATCGGGAACCATGGCGGGAGGGAGGGGGGGCGGGCTTATATAAATATTATACCACAGTGGATTACAGGCAAGGCCGTGTGAGATTGCTCGTTATTTATTAAACAAGCCCAAATAAAACTATTTACTGTAAAATCACAATAATACGATTAAGGGTATGAACATACGTGAGTTTACAATTCAAATTCCCCAACCACATTTGGTAATACGATATTTTACTCTGTTGTTAGCAAGTCTACTTACCGAAATAAAGCTTACGGATTCAATTTCCAGTATGGCTGACAAAATCATCAAGTTAAAATTGGGGATTTCAATTTTTACAGTTATAGATTGAGGCTGGGGGACTGGGTGTTGTGTTTGTTCTAAAATGAAGCTAGTATGTAAAGGGTGTTCTAATGTAATCAGTCGGATAAGAAAATTCATATAAAATACTCTAATAATAAATTGATCTTATATCCCCTAGGTACGTTTTACCTTATCAAAGAGAACAATATACAAGCTAAGGTGAGCCACCCTTTAGTTAATGTAATATATTCTATAGCAAACGAATTGTTTCACTTATTTCTTCCCTCCATCTCTAGGGGATGTTTTACCTTCACATCAATGACGTCTCCGCCTGTTTTACGAACTAATTTTGTCTTTTCTACTCCCCCATACATCACTGTTGAGTTCTGGGAAAACGTATCATTCCATCAATAGCGTCAATGATTGGGGAGAAAACGTTTTAAGAACCAACAATTTATGTACGCACATAAATTTACACACACTGTGATTATCTTAGGAAGCCCATTATTTGAAAGCTAAATACTCATAATGTCACAGTGTCATAAATAAAAAATTGTACAATTGTATTTATATACTTTAGTCCGTTTAGTTAATAATTTAACCCACTTCAGTGACCTTATGGCCTAACACGCTACTCTCGCAGTAGACTATACTGCCAATGACGGGGAGATCGAAGTTCTAACCTCGGTTGGGTGTATTGAGGATGGTTTTACACTTTTCATCCATGCAAATGTGGGTACACATCCTTTAAATATAACCTTCCTCGTCACTAAAGCCATTAGCTTAATTAGTTGGCCTACATAAGCGTGTAAACCGAACGGGTAGGAAGAAGCGGTGCTCAAAAAAATCATGATAATGTAAGGATGAATTATAAAGTAATCCATAATGAACACCATTAGAAACTTTTTAATTATTATTATTACTATTATTATTAGCGCCACGTCATACTACCCATTTGGGTTGTACGCAAAAACTTTTAAATTAATATATCTAATAAAACATTTATATAAGGTAATGCCAAATTTTAGTGACTTTTAATCAATGTTGGTGGTTGAAGGTGGGCTTCCTATAAAAATAAACGTCTAACTTCAGTGCTCAACAAGTATTTACAGGAAATATTTTAATCCTGTATGTGTAAATATAAGCATAACATTTAATTATGTTAATAATGTTTATAAATAGTTTTTTTGTGGAGACACATTTATATATCTAGATTTTACGTTCATAATTATTTATATGTATTAAATTTAAAAATTAAGGAAGTAAAAAGTACTTTTCTTTTGTTAATATTAATAAACACTAAAAGTTGTTGATATTTATAAAATTAACAATGCACAGCAAAGGAAAATCTGACAACTGTAGTCATGGTTATTAATTAAGAATGCAATTACCCTTAGCAGTGCTAGAGTGCCTTAAAGGCGTTTAACGTGCACTGCTATTTATCTCCGTTGACGGGGAGGTAAGAGTTTAAATCCCATTCGGATGAATCAGAAGGGGTGGTTTTTAATATGTGATTTTCCCATCCTTTCTTCCCACAAATGGGGGTTCGTTTCCTGTCCGTAACCTTCCTCATTCCTTCCCCTTGGATTAGCTATTTACTAATCCTTGTCTTTTATTTTAAATACAACACTAAAGTAGCTACATATTACATTAGCATTTTGATAGAATACAAATGACAAAATTAACTCAAATCAAGCGAATCTCCACAGATCTAACGTGTTAATACAACCATCTAAATTTCACGAAATGAGTACATAAAAAAACTTTTTTAAACGATCGCCTCATCCCCCTCCCCTCCCCCCTTTATGTTCGCCTGATCAGAATTGATGTGTAACACGAACAAATGCGTGAAGCACACAAAAAAAACTTCCAGGAAAAGAAAGAAACAAGAATACGTTCGACAGGACGACTTTTAGTGACACATAAAGGACTTTCATATTGAACAGCACGGCAAGTTACGGCTTGGATGGTAGAAAGTTACGGGGGTGCTGAAAGAGGAGGGGGATAAGGATACGAGAAGAGAGGATTCAGGGGATTCATTTTAAATCCTCGAGAATGGGGAGAGGAACCGTTTAACAATTGGCAGCTACGGAATCGAATAGTAGATGTGTAAATTCCACGAGGAAGCCCCCATCCCCCTTCACTCCCACCCATAGCCAACAAGATTCAACATTGAAATTTAATCAAAGTGGAAAGTGTTAAGGTATATTGGGTACACGGCAGAAATGTACGTTTAGAGAAGGGTTTGGTGGGTGTAAGGGGGAGAGAGAGAGCTAGGGGAGAGCGAAGGGATGACAGGACACAAGTCTTTACCAAGTCAATCCCCACCCCATTCCCCTACCTAAATAACAATGGCCGTGTCGCGTCGGGACGCTGGACTGAACAATTGAAGAAAAGCTTTTGGATTTGGGTTTTGGGAAGGAAACTGGGAAATATATTTTATCATTAATGTCACCAGAGATACAGACAATGAGATAGGATTGACAGCATTTGTATTAAATACCAAAATACTCGTAGGTTTGTGAGAATTTTATTTTTTGTTTTTTTACCATACTCAATAGGAGCAAGGTTCGCATGGTCTAAGTTGTCATTCTAGCAATAGATTGGATTGCTAGTGACGGGACAGGTCGGAGTTGAAAGCCTGTCCGTGGGTGTACTGACGGGTGGTGTTTCTTAAATTATTTTCCCACTCTTCATCTAAGGAAAAATTGTTACATTTATTCTAAATTCTACCTTAAGAATCTCTACCCCATTAGTTTAATTATGCTAATAGCCCGAATATGTAGTAAATTATGGTAACAAAAAAAAAGTAAAATAGACGTAACATAGAAGATGTGGTACGATGGTAAATAACGATAGTTCTCTGTCAATATTGATAAAATTCTTATTTTATCGTCATTTTATGCTATATATTGTCAAGTGTGGCAGTCATATTTTACTCGAAGTGTAAACATATTAAATAAGCTTTAGTAGCTTTTGCAACTGTCAAATACCTACCATCCTATGACCAGTGGCGTAGTGGGGCTTGTTACCAGGGTAAGGATAACTTCTTATAACTGTCCCTCTGATATGTTCTCAGCCACTCGTTACCCATTTGACGAATCATTCATAAACTCTGCTCTACATAGCTGATATATTTTCATTGCTACCCGGCCAGTGAGCGTTCTACAGAGTGGTGAGAAACATTTTAAAATCACAGTTTAAGCAAGCTCTGCTTACCCTGGTGACAAGACACGCCACGTCACTGGTAATCATACTATATATTTTAAATAGGCCTCACACAAAATTGTTTCTTTTGAATTGATCATCATAAGTCCTGAAAAGTGAAAACATTACGTGAACAAAGAATTATATTTAAACAGCAATGTGAGCATCACAGTGTGAATTATCATCCTCATCAACAACATGAGCCCTTTCTAACATCCTATCGGGTCAGCTGCAAACAAAAGACTCTCCATCTCGTCCAGTCTCTTCATTCCTCATGTCTGCATATCTCGTTCCAGTCTACTCCTCTTCGTGGCACATCCTCCTTCACTTGGTTTATCCATCGTGTTATTGGTTTCCCTCTGATTATACTCCCACTCATTTCCATTTCGAATGCTTTCCTAAGGATTCTTACTGTTTTCATCCCGTTTACATGGCCAAACCATGTTAGTTAGGCCATCTCAATTGTATCTTGGGCTTCCTCAATATCTATGCATTCTCTTATCTCTTCATTTTTAGTCCTGTCTCTTTTGTCTTGCCCTCACCGCTCCTTAAAATCAACATTCACGATGGCTGTATTCTGTGTACATCTTTTGCCAACATCGTCCCAAGTTTATGCTCTATAAAATAATATCTTTAGGAATTATGTCTTACAATTCTTAGGTACAGTACTTCCTTACTCCAGATATGTTACTTACTGTATTACTGTATGGTAGGATTTTCCTGACTTATTTAGTTTGTTCTTTAACTCGTAGCCAACTTTTACTTCAATATATATTATACTTCCTAAATATTTTAATGCTTATGTTTTTTGCGTGGTAGAGTTTCCTATTTTTAGATTTACATTTGGATTGTGTCTTTACAGTGTCAGCCTCATTACATCACTCTGATCTTTATTGAGCTTCAACCTAATGGCATTTATTACTTTATTCCACTTATCTAGTTTCCTTTGCACAGCTTCCACATCCTCGTCCCAAAACAAATCATCAGCTTGTGGTAAACAAATCATCCCAATTTTTTTCTATCTTTCACAATACAGTCTGTACACTATATGTGTATACGTACACTTTACTTTTTATGCATGTCATTTATCTATCTCAAATTGGTTTAAACTATTCCAAATACAGTTACTAGGAACACTGTCATTTGTCTTGCTACTATCCAAAAACACCATCCCCATATATTGCGTCAGTTTCCATATTTTTCTATTACTTGTCTCACGGTGAAAATTAGACCTGTTTTTGATCTCCCACCTCCGAACCAATGCGCTTTTATTTTACAGACATTTTTCTAATCTGTGTTGAGCATTATCTAATATAACTTTAAATATTGGTATAGCAGTGTGATTTCTCGGTAGTTCCCTCATAGCTTCTTATATATTTGGATTATAATGTATTTTGTCCAGTCTTAAGGTATCTTGCTCTGCTTCCATATATTACTCATTATCCTGTATAGCAATTGAATTCCCACTGGTCTAATTACCTTGATTATTTCTACCACTAACTCATCAACACCTGTTGTTCCTGCTCCATCTTTCATATTCCTTTTACTATTCCCTCCGCCTCTAATATTGTTTAAGTCCTCCGGCATTTTTTGCATTTCTTCACTGGTTCTCTTCTCTACTGAATCTCTTCTCTTCATCCCTCTCTACTTTTGCTCTTTTATAAACCATTCTCTCCAGGATTTGATTTCCAGTCTTACAACATTCTTTACGCCATCATTCCACCAAGGTATTTCTTTTACCATTATTTATTATTTGTTTTATCACATACCTCCTCTGTTGCACTTACTAAGGAATCTCTAAAATATTTCCATTCTTTCTTTGCCCCTCCAATCTCATACTTTCGTATCTTATCCTTTACCTTTTCAATAAACTATAGTTTAACTTCTCGATCCTTCAATTTTCATACTTCGATCTTCCTTTCTATGTTTTCACTTTTGTTCAGAATATTCTTAATTTCCAGGTCTGATTGGGGACCACTAAATATTGACACTCGGCATCACCTTCACGTCTTGCAGGAATCTGTTGATTTCTTCTGAGGTTATCACATAATCACTTATGCTCTCTTAGTTCAGGCTGTACCTCGTGATCTTATGGCTTCTTTTCTGGTGCCACCCAATAACAATCACTCAGATATTTCTGGTACATGTGTCGAGGATTCATTCCCTTTCATTGTTTCCATTTCCTTTTCCATGTTTTATTAAGACAACAATTTTATATCCTTGTCTATCTGTTTCCATTTGTGCATTAAAATCCCCAAATTTGACACTATTCTGTGTATCCACAAATTGTTATAATTCGTCTAGGAATTTCCTCTGATCTTCATTTGGACATCGCGTTTGTGGTTCATACATTTGTATTACCTATACAACTCTTTCTACTTACTTTAATAATTCTATCGGTAGCATTGTACACTTCCACCACATTCACCTTTTGGCACACTGCAATGGCTACTCCGTTTCCCAGTGTGATTACATACACAAATTACAGTAGGCCAGTGTTCTATTATTTCTTAGTTGAGACAGCGTAAACAAAAATTAGTTTAATCACGTTGCCTAATTAGTGAATTTAAAGCTATCTAATGAAGTTGGTTGCATTTTAGATTGACGCACCCAAGCTTTCTATCAAACTTATAGGCTGACTATAAAAACAGATGATTTAAATACATGCTTGTTGTTATACTATTATTAAGTTTTCTAAGAATATTAATTTCCTACGTGTAATTTGTTGGGTTCGTAATGTTTCATATAAAACAGTAAAACAATTAAATATTAGCTTTAATCATTGTATAAAGTATTGAGGCATTGAGATTAGTCAATAAAATTGGCTCGTAGATATTCTGGTTTTAAGGGGGGAACCAGGCAACTTATGAAAGATTCTTAAATATCTTAATACCGGGAGACACCCAAAGAGGCTTGAACTTTAACATGGGGCACAACGGTGTTATTTTTTCACAATGTAATTTCTCCAGGTGAAAGCTGCTCCATTTTAATAAAAATTCCCCTCTTTCTGTTCCCCTGGATTAGTAAAGTTTTATTTCATATTATTCAGCAAATTAGCAATAAGGAGTAGGTTTATCAGCTAAGAGCAACTATTTTTACTCATCCTGAACATTTCACAGGAAGAGTTAACCAAACAATATAATTCCCAACTAATATTATATTTTACCCTCGGGTGGAAGCAGCTTTCTCTATTCACCCTTTTTCTTCAATATATACTCAATTCCGGGCTTGAATGTAATCGGATAAAGACAATGGATGACTTGAAATGATGCCATCTACCTTGGAAGACAAGATAGAAGGAGGTCACGCCCTGGAATCGAACCAATGTCCCCCCAAAAAAGACTCCCTCTTCCCTTTGTTTTTATCTCCAGAAGAAGCTGAAAGGTGGAACGGGGAAAAAAAATAAATAGGGTGGAGTATGGGAGGTGGGTAGGGGTGAGGTGGGGGTCAGTTGACCCACTCAATATTCGTGACCCTCTAGGGAAAGAAGAAATGTCCGATACAATAACACGGTCGAATATATAGGAAGGACGAGATAGGGGCGGGGACATAAACAGGTTAAGTGCCTCATTTCAAAATTTTCAAATAAATATGTTAACTTTTAATTAAATTTTAGCTAACAAAGGCAAGTATGTCTTTCATTTAAGTAGGATACTGGTTGTTACATTAAAGAGTGCGAACCTATGTGAAAATATTAAGCATAAATACATCTCTAGCGATTAAATTGCTTCCCTTTATAACCATACTTATGAAGAACTGAACAGCTATTGCCATTTCAAAACAAAGGAGAAAGTTTCTTCTTCTGATCGGTAGGCCTACTACTCTATTAGCTTGTTTATATTATTAGTAGTAGTATTTTTATATTTTGGTGACTATAGAAAGAATATTTTAGTTTCTGGCATGGCCAGGTAAGTGGCTAGAGCAGTTTAGTTACCAAGGCAGCTAGGTTTTTGTCTGAAACAACCGCACTTTTTTTTTTTTTTTT
>CABFVX010003865.1:0-56735 GCA_902151425.1 Timema shepardi | reverse complement strand
CCTTATTCTCCAGGAAAATTACTGTGAAGTTCGATAAAAGCCTTACACGGTTAAATAGTAGTTTTTTTTACTTGCGATGCAAGTTTCATAGTGTAGCAATAGTTCTACAAACCTGTAGTGAATAAAACCAAAGGTGACTTGCACAGTTTTCACCCCAGACATCCTCTGGTCCAGCACTTTTATACGTGGAAAGCCGGAAGTGGGGGGACACCAGCCTCTTTACATAAAATTGAGACACTTTTCTTAATAAAACATGGCCATAACGATGGCCAGCACAGCGGTCTCTTGCACGCACGGCTATATAATGTAGAGAGAGAGGACTACCGAAGTCGGCGATATTGATACAGAAATTGAAAAAATATGGATCAGAGGATGGAAAACAAAATATGTCTCACCCCTACCGTGCGCGAAGAGGGTATGGAAAAAACGTCGGTGAAAAAGAAATGGTACAAACTACCTCATATCTTTATGCAAATAAATGTATTTTCCTACGATTGGTCTTTTAAGCATAATATTTAAAAAAAATTAAATGTTTAAGTCGATAGCAATGGTTTGACATTAAAAGTTGTTTTAATTTTATTTTTGCACCATCCCTTACTATCTAACCGGACTGTCAAGGTATTTACAATAGTGGGGCAGGGGTAAGTAAGGTGAAATTTAGAGTAAATATACCATCAGTTCCATGAATGGAGAGTGGAAAACCGTTTAGGGAAACCACCCACATAAGAATGTGTGATATGATGATAGATTAAGCGGTCACCTACCGGAAAGTTACTCGATTCATTGCAAACCTTCAGAAATCCCACCTTATTTAAGAAGTAGTTTGTAATTTTAAAATGCGGTTCACGCCAAAAACCCTAGTCGACTATCGATCTTACATTTAAAGTTTTATATTTAAAAACTAATAGTTAAAATATCAAATCAACTCATTTTAAACGATGTTTCACGCGAAATTTTGAGGTGCTCGTGAAACCAACTTTCATTAACATTGATATCCGAGGGCCCATAGTAGGCCTACTTTAATGTCCAGCCGGATCCCGAAGTTATTTGAATTTATTTCATGAGTCAAACTCTTTTGTATGTTTATAAATAAATGATCGATTAACCCCGTAACACTTAGACTTACTAGGATTTTGTTAAGAAGGAACCTTTTAGAAAATACAAACACATTAATTTTACAATCAACATTTCAGTAACCGCGCGGCTTAGGGCGTCACTCTCGCAATAAAGTAGACTACCGATGTCGGGGGTACTGAAAGGTTTTTTCCCCAAATGGTTTTACACTCTCTC
This sequence comes from Timema shepardi, assembly GCA_902151425.1. Taxonomy (NCBI): domain Eukaryota; kingdom Metazoa; phylum Arthropoda; class Insecta; order Phasmatodea; family Timematidae; genus Timema; species Timema shepardi. Next base: position 55,445 of record CABFVX010003865.1, on the reverse strand, counting down.
TGCAAGCAAATTCGGGTACTATTCCTCTACATTTAGCCTTCCTCATGGCTAGCACACTATCGTAACTAGTTTATAATATAACCCGAACGGGTTGTGAGACGCAATGCTAAAAAAAAGATGGCATTTTACTATTATGCCAATATTAGTGTTATTTAATAGGTAATACACACGCCTCAGTGGCATAGTTAGCTTACACGCTAGTCGTGTTGAGCTAGACTGCCGAAGACGGGGAGATCGAGGTTCAACGTGGTGCTAAATAATAATAATAATAATAATAATAATAATAATAATAATAATAATAATAGGTAATGATTTTATCGATCAAAAGTGACACAACTGAGGTTACATGAGTTGACGTATGAATATTTAAGGGTTGATTTAGTAAGTTTAATAAGTGTCAGATACATTTCTTCTTACCAGAGTCTCATTTCCCACTACCAAAGTCGATTATAAAGTGTGAGTTATTCTGGCCAGAGAGAAAGAACGAGACCTCGCAGAAAGGATTTGTTTCACGGGTGAGCGTCTCAAATAAGCACCACAGGGGGACCAAACCTTTCTCCAGTAACACGGGCCATCAAAGTCGTCCTCAATTCACTCAACGCAGCACAGATACCAGGGTCGTTTCACGGCTTGAGGTACGACGGAATCTCACCCTTCTTCCTCCATCAGTCCCCAGGAGGACGATTCTTACGACGGATTCTCCTCGGACTGTGTTGATCGCGGAGTGAAATGTATGGTTTGGTCCACTCCTTATACAGCTTCCCCGCAAAGGTTTATTTTACGACACGCGGTCGGGTGTTGCTCCCGAATACGGGATAAGTGTGGAGGATATAAACACGTGGCAAGTGTTACTTTTGAGTTGAACAAGACAGACACCCGCTTCAGTGGCCGAACGGTCTAAGGCATCATTAACTTGTTGGAGTAGCCCGCAGGTGATGGGAAGATCGAGACTCAAATCTCGATCGGGTGTACTGAAGATGTTTTAAAATAAATTGTTTCCCTTTCTCTTTCCACGAAAATGCGGGTATATTATCACTAAAATACTTCCGTCATCATTCCTATTCCATTAGTTATCAATATGCGTGTGACCTGAGCTAGTTGCGTTAAAAAAAAGACAAATGTGTTGCCTGTAGGCTACATGTCTTTTAAGACATAATACCATATTATCCATGTTATTTTATAGATATCTATACTAATCAAAAATGACAGCTGCAGATCACATGAATTGATGTGTGGTTACGGGAGAGTAGATTAACTAGATTTTACAGCTTCCAGATACGTCCATTCGTGAGAAAATTGTGATACAGTCAGCTGATAAAATTCCATTAACGACTTTTCAGCAGAACTTTTTTCTTCTTCTTACCAACGCGTCTTGCGACCCCCGTCCGGGCTGTATGCATTTTAATTAAGTTAATGGAATAGGCGTGAGGAAGATATAATTGGGAGAAAATGTGCCCACATTTGCATTGAGGTGGAGTGGTAAACAAATGGGTGAAACCATCCTCAGTACTTCCGGTGGCCGAAATTTGAGCCCTGATCTTGCCATCATCCCGGCAAACCAAACCAGGCGAGTCTTATCATGGATTCACACATAAAGCTACGATATGCTGTGAGACATTTTTTCTCGTGTGTTTCACACAGTGAGTTGTACTACGTTATACTTTGCATGCGCAGCACAAAACGTAGCGAGAGGGAGATGTAAAAATCGCCCGGTCCGCGATTTCGCTCGCATAGCGTAGCTTAGCACGGCATAGAATAACACAGCATAGTCTGATGTGTGAACATGTTCGCTTAAATACTTGGCTAGCGATCTTAAAACATAGTATAGCGCAGCAAATCATAGCATAGTACAGCGTAGCTTCATATATGAATCAGGCATAACGGCCGATACACAAAGAACGCTAAACTAAGGTAAGCTAAGATTTACTCTAACTCTTTAGAAAAATAGCGGATCATATATTTAAATGTCATGATGCGCTATTTCACACAGAAAACTAAGCTAAGCTATGCCTTGCTACGCCATGCTATGTTTTTTCCTATTGTTGGCCGGGCAATTTTTCCATCTCCCATCTTGAGCCATCTTACGTTGCGCATGCGCATAACGTAGCTTGTGCTCCGTGTGGAACAGACACAGTGCTGGTTTGGTGAAAATAACTAAAGAAGTGTTGAAGTTTTGTTTCACATGTATTTAAGTAATATTCTATTTAGGTTTTATATTTAATGAATGTTTTTGTATTAAAATGGAAGCTTTAATTGAACAAGTCAAACCTCCACCTCCTAAATTTTCTTCGCCTTCCAAAACAAACACTAATAGCAACATATTCTCTTCCTCAGTATAATAACCTGAACTCAAACAAGACATTTTGGAGAACGCCATCATAATTAAACTTTACTGGAGCAGACCATAAATAAACAACACTGAACTCTGGAGTGAAAAGAGAGACCATTGCTTAGCTTAGCTTGGCAAGATTGTGAAACCAAATTGACAAAGTCTTAGCACAGCCACCGACTTGGGTTGGACCAAGACTCGCTTGTCTTCTTGCGTCACCTATATAACACCTTGACATTTTGTATATCATTTTCCCTCCCTCCAGTCTCACCTTACTTCCAACCCTATACTTTTCCAACACACCGCCATTACCACCCCTCCCTAGCTGAGCGGTCCTTCAACAAAGCCAATTGAGATTCCCTGCTAATGGCATATTACATTGTTACCTTCTCTCAAGTACTTGTGGGGGAAAGTGAGGGGGGTTCCTGAACATCACCACCCTCCCTCCCTCTTTACGTCATCCTCTCTCAAAACTCTCTTCTTGCTTGCATTCAAGTACAGTACACTCTCTTTCTTACAAGACACTTCCTTTCAGGACGAAGGATCAAAACAGAGGTATAAGCAGAAGACTACTTTATTTTCAGATGGAACCCTAAACTTAATTCCTTCTTTATTTTATTGAGGTTTTTAATTTTCTTAATATAATAATTAAATTGTTCATATATTTAATATTGGTTGTTACAAAAGAGTGATTAATCAGTTCGGTATATTTGAAAAAAGAAAAGAAAAGTGATTGGACAGAGATTTGAAACTAGGATTTTTTTTTAGCGCATCACTATTCTAGCCTTTGAATTTTCAGTTCTCATAAACAAGACGAACTGCCATACCACCCCCTCTCCACCCACATATTCAAATATTACTCTATGTACATATTAGTTCTAACCATGACAGCAAAATAATACTGTCAAAAGCCTCATTATCTTTGATTAATAAAATTATAGTGTAGGTAAAAAAGGATTACTTAAAGAGTAGAAAGTTATTAATTTGTCTCGTGGACCTACAGTATGTTAATTTTATAGCAGAGAGAGAAGTGTCAAGCCAATCCAGTGGTTCAGGGTTTGAATCCTAGTTCAAATCACATTTTTCAAATAAATGATATAATCTTATCGGATTGTATTTGGCTGAAATTAAAATACATCTAAAAATAAGGATTGTTATTAATTATGAAAATATTATTAATGTCCAATGACTTTTATCAAATTTGAGTAATGTTATGATGATATGATGATATTCAAACAAACCTAACGTGAAGATTATTCTCAAAATAGTTCAACAACGTGTTTTCTTAATTGAGTGTCAACGACATAAAATATCGACTATTATACCTATTAGTTTCTTTCAAAGACCATTTGCTTTAATTTGATCGGTTGGACCTGATTTTAACACCCGCACCGATGAGACCACGGACCAAGTTGTCAATCTCGTATTTTTGCCTGTGAAGGGTAGGTCAGGGTTCTAATACAATTGAGTGTTCTGGGAAGGTCCTTCTCCCTCCCCAAATGGTTTACCAATATTCCTTCTCTCCAATGTCGGTACACTTCTTCTAAATTCTAATTTTCTCATCACTACCTCATCAATGTAAATTTCCGGATATCGGAAAGAAAATAAGGCTTAAAAAAGGAATAAAAATGTATTATTATTATAATTTGGGATTGAGTTTTTAACTCAGTTACAAGTAAATACAGGGGCAGTGATTCCAAATTCCCGCTTCTCATAATGTTTCCTTGAATTGAACAGTTTAAGTAATTAAAGTTCTTGGTGACATAACAGCGTGTCCTATAGATACCCCCGGGATAAGTCATTACACGAGTAGGTACATTGTGAGTTGCACGCCCCATTTTGTTAGGCACCAGAGTGTACCCAGCATCCCGACAGGAGCAATCCCTCTCTCCATCTCCACCCCTGACACTCTCCTGGTTTTCTTTCCTCGCTGTCAAGGCGGGCAATAGCCCCCAGAGCAGGCTGGAGCTATATGATGGATAACGCCTGGGCATCAATTAAGATTAAACTGGAACAATACCTATTTAGGAGTTGGCGCACAAACTGGGAGGGGGAAGGGGTTGGGGGTCCCTTACGTGCGAAAGGAAAGGGCCATATATAGAACCAACACTTAAACGAGGGACCGGTATTGGCTTCTCTATAGGTGGGACACTTTCACCGGAGCCAGTCAATGTGTTTCACCAAGTGTTTTTTACTGGAATATTTGACACTTCCAATATTATACAGATTACAATATGACAAAACGACTTACAAAATAAGTTTGATAATTATAATGTGTGGCCACACGGTCTAGGGCGTTGAGTTCGTAATAGATTGGTTTACCGGTACCGGTACAGCTCGAATCTCGGCCAGGTGTATTGCGGGTAATTTCCACAATTTTTTATCATTGTGATTTCCTTATTTTACATCCACTCTACAGCGGGTGCGTTTCCTCTAAAATAATTAATGAATAGCCATACTATTGAACATGCTACTAGTACCACTATTAAATTAATAATGATAATAGTAATAATAATGACTAAAACAGTATAGTGTTAGACTAAGCACACAGCTATAAATGAGAAGCAGAGCGAACACGTTTATTGATAAGCTATTACAAGATTGTCGAACCTATTTTTAGAGCGCATGCCTCATTTGTCGATAGTTTTGAGAACAATTTCTTTCGCGTTCTTAGGGGCGTTTTGAACATATTAGCCTACGTGCATGGTCAGAAATCTTAACATAATTATTAAATTAATATTACTAAGTTGTAAAAAAAATCACAAAAATTGTTTACCATTTTTTATGGTAAAAATGTAACAATGTAATAGTAAATAAATAAATGATTTAAATATTTTTTTTTAAAGTAACTGAACATGAAAGCTTAGTGCATTTTCGCTAATACACAACACTTCACGTTTCTCAGCAAAGGCAGGAATTTCTAAATTTCAACTAGATTAATTTTTTGAATCAATTAAAAACAGAGAAGGAAACAAAAAGATCACGAGTAACGCAGGGCTTAAAGGTACTAACTTTAAAGTTATATTTAACGTACAATCACTAAATTAAAAACATTTCTCCCAGGCAATGCTGGATACTTCAAATAGTATGTTTATACTATCCAAGATCCAAAATATTTTCTTTTAAATTACAACACTGTTACTCTATATTCATACGTCAAAATAAGGGTCTGATATTCAAATATCACGTTTGATAGATAAACAGATAAATAATAATTTATAGATAATTTTTGTGAGTCGGTGGATATATGCATTGTTATGATAGGATTCCCATTATCTCTATACAAATAGGGCGAGGTTCTTTAAAAAACTGTAGCTGTAGATTTTTACAAAAACACAAAAAGTCTGAACTGTCCCTAGGCTTTACTACAAACTTTGTGAATTGAATAAGAAAAAGTTTTGACTTTTCACCTGGTAAGGTAGAATGTTTTCAATATTGACTTTACAATTGTGTTTGTATTTTTTTTGTATTTTCAAATAGTTTCTACTTATCGTGTTCTTAGCGAAGCCAACCTTTACCTACCTTAAGCTTAAGAAACCAATAATCGAGTTGAACCGAGCAAACCCGAGTGAAAGCGAAAGTGGATTGTATTAAACTACCATTATAGTCTTTTTTATTAAAATATCATTCAATTTTAGTATAAAACTAATCTACCATTTCCTATCATACTTTTGGTAGTGTCCAAAAATACTTGACATTTTTTACATGGCGATGCTTGAATCATCGGTACAGACAGACACATCTTCTACCAAAGGCTAAAAACTACCATACACAATTCACCTTCTTAGAAAATCGCAACTCCCTCCCACGCTGACATTTCAACCCCTACCAAGCTCGCCGACTTCCTGCTGTCATAACCGTCACGACAATTTCTCTCCCTTTCACCCCGTACCACCCAATCTTCCCACATGACAAAGACATGGACCATGAACGACCAACACCCCCTTTTCATCTCCCCCTTACTTCTCGTCTAAAAAAACGGTATAAATAAAATGTATACAATAAGTTAGAGAGGCAGTGGCGCTAGGGGCAACGAGCTACCGAATATAGAGAGAGAAATTGGAAGTGACTCATTCACTTAGATAAAAGAGAAAGTTGTGTTCGCGGATCAGTTGGTTCCATTTTTCTTGTCTGTGTCATATAATGACCCTCCCTTTCCCCCCTCTTCCCCCATCCACCTCTCTTTCTGGATCACACCCCTTCCTTACAAAGGGCACTTAGAGTAGATTACCTCTATTTTCCCCGAGACACTGGGTAGTAGCTTTCAGAGTGTGCCGTCCACGATCGAAACCAGTTAGCTCAAAATAAAATACTTCTTCCAAAGTATGTTTGTTACAGAAGAGGTAGACCAACATAGAAGATGGGTATTATTATTGTTATTATATGGCCGAGAATATTTAGGCCTTTAGATTAAGATGATTCATGTTCGAGTTCCAGTGGGATGAAAACAAAATGAATGTGTCCCTTCGATTGTGAAGTTGGCAATACTCAATATATTCGGAGCTCACTATTAATGTGTGTTTACCTTACAGTACTGTGATCTAAAAATGGTTTATGCTTACTTTTTGCACCAAAATAGCTCAACACTTCTGCACTCTGGTTGTATAATCTATAAAGCTCATTGTGGTCGATCATTCGAACACAAAGCACTTCCAGACTATGTGCGTAAGACGTAAGGACTAATTTTGTTTTTAATAGTACAACCACTAAACATTAAAGGCATACGCCCTATTATCCATATATAATTTACGTTAGTCCGCAGCTTAAATATATGGACGCTATTGAGAGAGAGTTCCCGATGTCGTAAAAATATGGTTGAGGTTTTCATAAATAAGTCTTAAGCTGTAGATTTGTATAAAAATCACAAAACGCTTGTACTGTCACGGGTATTTACTAAAAATACCGTAATTTAGAAAAGCAAGAAAGATGACTTGATTTTTCTCTATTGTTTTTACCGATCCCAAGGCTATATAGTTAAAATCTGGAAGATCCTGGATCAGCTCCAGGTGGTGGTGCCGGATAGATGTATTATGTAATATAGAACCTACATATTCATATTAACCTAAAAGAAATAAATATTTATCCACATTTGTTTAATTTGTTATATTAGACTTACTGTCTTCGATTTGGTTAGTTTGCAAGTCTTGTGCTGATGTATTTATAAAGTTTATTTTAAATGCCCAAATTAAAATCAAAATGAATCACTATTAATAACGTAGACTGGAAAAACTAATTGATAATCCACCTTTTTAAAACCCTTCCTAGCACTCCCAACCATGTTTCAAACACAACCTAGCCAATGACGACGACTTAATGCATTGTGAGTCTAACGCCATAGAGCGCGTAGCCCCCAGTGTGGGTCACTATAAATACAGAGGTGGTTTTAAGCTAGACTGACTGTATTATGTTTTAATGTGAATTTTAAGGAACTGCACCAATGTCTGGGTGGGGTATAGGCAGAAAACAACACTTGGGGGAGTCAGAGCCAGGCACACTACTCATGTGACCAATATTTTCTGTTGGTAAGCTGATGGTAAATGACTTTATTCGTGCATATAGCTCCATCAATGGTCACACAGACTAAATTGCCATCTCTTCTAGTTTTTTTGATGATTACAAGGAGGTTACAGCTAGAATTTCGGCAGAGCGTATATAGGAAGATATTTCCTAAATGGTGCCCTCACTTTACCTTCACGAAAATTCGAGTACATGTTGTCTAAATTCTACCTTTTTCATCCCTAGCCCATTATAGTTTTTTTTGCGTCTTACTACCTGTTCAGGCTATACGCATTTGTGATAATTACTCTAAGGAGTCAGGATGAGGAAGGGAGCTTTTTAAAGGTAATCTACCTGCATTTTCTTGGAAGAATAGCGGGAAACAATTTAAGAAAAATCAACCTCGATAGACTAGGCCGGGATTAAAACCCCAATTTCCCAGTCTTCAGCAGGCCAGTCTAATACGCGACTGTTCGGCCAGGGAAGTGGATATTATTGTTATTACATTCGGGAAAACAGGACAGGTAAAAACGAGCAGTAAAAAAAAGCTGTGAGACGATTTTAAGCCAACCTCTTTTGTAAAAATAAATAAATAACGTTAGTTTGCTTGTAGGCGTTATAGAGACATCCGCGAGCTTAAACATTGAGGAGACGGTTTAATATCTTCAATAAATTGAATTGAAAGCTCAGATTGAAAGATGGGAGAATCGCGATAAACTCTTACTACCGACAACTCAAGGGTTGGTGTGCGCGAGGAAGAAGGGGCGGAGAGGGAGATGAGGGGACCAGGAGGCTCCTTCCACATCTTCCTCCTTCATTCACTTCCGTTTCTATTGGTTTTAAACAAGTTTCCCTTTCCGCCTCACTTAAAGTATCAGCCAATACAGGGGAATTGGTGGAAACACAACACACACGACAAGAAATAAATACCAAAAATAATACAAACATTTTTCTGTGCATCACTTTTTAGGGCGGGCTTTAGTGAAGTACAGTAGCCCCATGGCTTCTTTGGTGCTGACTGACAGCTCACATCTGACAGCTTTGAAAAGTTACCAGACCAAGTTATGTATCCCTACGCCGAACCATATGATCTGTAAAAAAACAGTTGTCAGTTCTGAAAGTCAGAATTTAGGTATTTACACCTAAATTATTACTGTTAGAAGTCAGCTGTGAGCTGTCAGTCAGCACCAAAGAAACCATGGGGCCACTGTAGTGGTATTAAATTGTTGATATTTAATTATCTTTAAAATCCTTATTAATTTACTCCCATACAAATTATGAATAGCATCCAAATGACCTAATGAATGCTTGTTTTCAAGAAAACCTGTTTATCTGCATTTTTACACTAATATGATTTGGATGAATCAAGGTTGCCATTATTTTCTTACTACCAAATTTACTGTGTTTCCACCTTTTCCAGACAGCTTAGATTGAAAAATAGTAATAAAATTTCATTTTCTTTCCCCATCAAATTGATTTGTTTGAAGTCATATAACATATGTTTAAAATAAGATGATTTAAGATTGATGAGGGAAATACCTCTTCTGTCGAGTCACAGCCCTGCTTATGACGTCATGGCAGGTTAAGGTGGAATTTCCTAAGTTAGGGAATTTACGTTTTATTTAGCGAGTTTTAAAGTTATAACGTTGAAACAAAAAACACAAATTCTTAAATAGTTAATAAATAATAGCCTACAGTGTCCCACAGTTATTATTTTTATCTTGAAGCATTTTTTTTTGTAAGCGCAGACCTATATTTTATAAATCCTCAGCAACTCGGGTTCTTTAGCTTAGTAACTAAAATGGCCTGTAGGAGTCTTTATGCCAGGACGTAGCTAAAAATAGTCCCTAGTAGCATATATTTATCTAGAAAAGGAAACAATAAAAATGTAATTAAAAAAAAGCCAGTCAATGTTTTCAGTCGTAAATAGTAGACTATAATGACTGTGTAAACTCGTCAGCGGAAGAGGGAAAATTTTATCAGCCGGTAATTATGAGGCTTTACAGGGTGAACTTCTCAATGTCTTCCTTCTCTTTCTATTTCATATATTGGTGTCAATGTGTGATATTGCTTAAACTGGTTAGGCGCGTCGAGTTAAGATGCAACTCGCTTCGAAATCTTCAAGAAAACGTCGTTAAGGAAGACATGTTTTAATCAACGTGCTTAATTATTCAGTTCACTTTTTCGTCCATCCAAAGACCTAATACTTTAATCTTTTCAGCCAAATGTCCCAAATTAACAAATATTCTAGTATTTTTACTGGATTTAAAAAAAATCTTTTTTACCTGTATTTTTAAGAAAAAATCCCTATGTTTTACTGGTTTTTCCAGGTGGGTGACCACCCTGGATGACTTATAATGTATATAAAGTGTACCCACATTTGCATGATAGGAGAGTGAGGAACCCTTTAGGTGGGAAGCACCTCAGTATGATAGGTTAATTTATATTTTGTAGGAACTAAATAGCCTTGGTCATTGATACATATATATACATACCATATAGTCAACCCTAGATAGTAAAATGTGAAAATTGTAAAGGTTGTTTGCCCCTTGTAGAGGAGAGAGGGCTAATTCGTAATAGGATATACATATATTGTAGTCTATTATTATATTTCTTTAGGAAAAGAAGGAGAACACTATTGTTCTTCATGGATTTTTTTTTGTAAAATTCAAATCAATATTAAAATTTTAAAACAAAACAAAGTTAACATCACTAGTCTAAGACATCACTCTTGCAATAGCCTGAACTGCTGATGACAAGGAGATTTTAGTTCGAATCCCCGTCGGGTGTACTGATGGTAATTTGTCCTAATAGTTTTTCCAAACAAAATCAGGTATACTATCGTCTCTAAATTTAACTTTTATCATCCTTGCACATTAGTGTAATTTGTCCATATGAAACCGAACGAGTAGTGAGACGCGGTGACAAAAGAAAAATCTATAATATCCATATTCTTGAATGTACCTACTAAAAATTCGAATAAGCCTTAATTTTTTTCCAAATAAACTCCTATCTCTGTTCTAATAGCATAGAAGGATCTTTGTATGTAGGCTATATAATATTTTTTTCGATAATCAAATATGATTTTTTTTTTCATCGCCGCGTCTTACTACCGGTTATGGACTTATATATAATATTTACTCTAATAGAGTAGGGATGAGGAATGAAGCATTTTAGAGGTAATCTACCTACAATTTACGTGGAAAGAGCGCGGAAAATCATTTAGAAAAAACCACACGTAGTAGACCTAACCGGGATAGGAATCCGGATCGTCCCGTATCAGCAGGCCCATCTAACATTACAGTGACGACTTAGACCATTTGGTCCCTGAAGCGGTTATAAATATTGACAACGTCTTACAAGAGTTATTTTTAGTTATTGATAATATCTATCAAAAGCTACTGCAGCAGATAATATGACTTGACTATTAAGCTACTTAAGTAGTTTTAGTATTTTTTGTAACTGCCAAGATAATTTTCTTCCTACTTGACTCCTACTGTAATTGTAATCTAGCACAAAAACAAACACACAAAGGCGAGTCATGAGTAATTTGTGAAAAGGTTTATTCACAGAGTAAGGGCCTTCGGCATTTAATATAACATAAAAAAAAATTTTTTTTAGATAAAATAAATAAAAATTTTGCTTCAGTAGATACGTTTAGTTTAGTTTTATACACAAAGTGATTCCAACAGATCATTAATATCTGTCATGAGCAAGCTGTCATTTGAACATAAATTTTAAAATGAAGAGAAAAATTACTGCTCATATTCCGCGATGCCTAGCCCAGATATCCAAGAACTGTTGTGATTACTCTGTATGGAATATTAAACTAAATGCATCTACTGAAGAAACGTTTATTTTATTTTGGGGAGTAATATGTTTTCTATACATAAAACCGAAAAATACTTACTATAACTTGCGTTCTCTTCCACCCCACCATGAGATTAGTTAATCCCCAATTTTTTTACAAGTGGACATATGACAGCCAGAAAAAGTCACTAGATTTACTTTCATGTATTCATAAGTCAAGTAATGTGATCATCAGCTGTTACTTTTAATAGATAATGGCAATACCCATAAAATAACACTAATAATAGTCCTATAGTAAAATACATTCAAGGTTTGCCGCAAAAAATAGGTTTGTATTTTATAAAAGGTTCTCCAAATGCTTATTCGTAAGAAAATGTGCGGGAAGTTATGCAAGTGATAGGAATTAGAAAGGCATATCAAAAGAAAAAACCAAAACATGATACAGACCTTGAAGGCCATGTTAAAATGACAAATTCTCTTCTGCCCCCTAGTGGGTTGCGGCCCCTGCGATGGAGACGCGAACATACGACAGTCGGGTAGGGTAAGCAGCCTGATAACGCCTCCATCACGGCCCAACAGCGACGACACATCGCGAGAAGACGGCCTTCTTGAGTCTTTGTTTGGTTTTGCAGGGCGCAGACAAAGGGAACCTGAAGTTGCCTTTGATCTTCGGTAATGGCGCGGCGACACAAACAAAGAAGCGCGAGGACTTCCACACGTATTCTCCGTTTGTGTGTGTGTGAAGCTTTCAAACATTCACCGAATCGTTAAATCGAACGGTGTGATTTTTTTTAGAAGACTAAAATAAAAAAAACTTAAAATGTTTTATTCTTTCAATTGCGCACGCTTCAATTGCAGACCTTCCCCTTTGTCACCAAACTGTGACTGACTTGACGTTTTATCGGGTAATTTTTTTGCGTTGTTGTGAATAAATATATTAGGTCCTACAAGTCATCGTAACCAGGGGAAAAAATTGCCAAATTCAACTTTCTTGCTTGTTCAAATCACCGGGTTTGTAGTAAAACTTGACGAGAGTTCAGACGTTACATTATTTTTGACCAAATCTACAGCACGATTGTTTTTAGAGACCTTGCTCGGCCACTTTGATAAGACATTAATACCCCTGTCATAATAGCGCTACATATTCCCAAATTAGTTTCAATTATATTATACCTTTAGTAATAATTACATTATAAGAATGAATTCAAGTAAAACTTTACAAGATCCATTAACCAAGACAAATGCTGACGCCTCATCAATATCTTTAGAAAAAACCTTCAGACGTAGGCCTGAATTAATAATTCATATTTTAAAAGAAGGATAAAAGCGAAAATATAATTTTCTTATTTAATGTAGAATTTCTTAAAGTGTTTAACAAGTTTTAGATCATATCCAATATATACACATCTTAATTACACCAGTGAGGAAATTCCCCCTCCTCTAGCAATAGACTAGATTACAGATGACAGTGATATCAAGGGGGGTTTCAAATCCATGTCGGGTGTACTTAGGGGTTTATTCCTAAATATTTTTCAACTTTCACTCCACGCAAATGTAGGTACACTTTCTCTCAATTCAAACTTCCTCGTTCCTAGCCTAAAACTGTAATTAGTGCATATGTATATAGCCTGTATAGTTAGCACCTAAGACGCGGTGCAAAAAAAATCACCCCTATTTACGTGGAGAAAGAATGAGCAAATATTTTAGAGTCCCAAAAAATTCGATGGCATTTCATTTAAAATATTGGCCCTAATTATATTTTTCCTGACAAATTAGGTGTGTAAATTTGATAAAGAAACAATTAATGGACAAATGATCCAAGTCAAAAGCCTATACATTTCCAAAAAAGGTTTAATAATCCACCTCATCCCTCCACAAAAGAAATTCTTTTTCCAGTCCATCAGCGACAAACAGATGAAAGTTACAAGAAAAGAGAGAAGTCTGGCCCTTGCTATAAAACTCCAAAATACCTTTTTGTTTGAATTGAAAGAAAAGCATAAGGATAAATTTAGAGAGTGGGTAGCTAGTAAAACACACACAAACAATTCTTCCTCTTGAAAAGGAGAAACTGTAACCTACCTACACCTTGTCTCAAACGTCCCATAGCAAAAACCTCTCCAATCGGATATTCCCTCCTTGCCTCCCTAACCCTCCTAACTCCTGCCTAAAAACACTCAGTCCTTGGTCTCGAACAAACCTCTCGAGAAAATTAGCTTTTTCGGCAATGATGCGTAGCCAATCACAGAGCTCATGACAACAAAAACACAAGTATGGAGGTGGAAGATGGAATAAGGGAGGGAGGAAAGAGAGAGGGAAAAAACGACTAAGGTGGTCATAAATATGTCATACCCTCCTGGAGCTTGATTAAATAAACAGTCGGCACGATTATAGGCCGGGTATTGGAGGAACTAGTGGGAAACAGGTCAGCCGTTATTTTTTTGTTGAAGCCAAAATAAGTTGTAATAGCAAGTAGCAGAAGGAAATTTATTTTATTAGAATTTTTGAGTATGTGAATCCAAACAATTAATTTAGAATATAATTACGAGACAGCATAATTGAGTTTGATTTTATATTGATGCAGTTTAATCCATGTAAGTATTGTAACGAGATTAGTGTTTGAGAGTGGGACCGGCGCACTACTTGTTCACCCAAACTGCACTCTCTGTTCTCTCTATCTCCCTCCTTGTTTAGCAGGTATGCAGCAACAGGCTCACTTGGCTGGGGGTTTAGGGGAGGGAGCAGGGATAGGGAGAAAAGGCACACGTTTGAAAGACTCTGGGTTCTTTTAATTCTGCGCCTGTATTCTAGAAATGGAATATTCCTGTTATTAACTGTGACCCTATAGATGCACGGTCGGCGATAGCCACGGGACCCCCAGTCGGAGTCATGGCTATTGGAGCGAGTGGACCAGCGTGTCCAGTAAGTGGGCTAGCGTGCCCGAGCGGACCGGCGTGTCCAGTAGGTGGGCTAGCGTGCCCGAGCGGACCGGCGTGTCCAGTAAGTGGGCTAGCGTGCCCGAGTGGATCGACGTGTTCGCGAGTGGGTGGGCGAGTCCGGTGTTCGTGTAACGTGAAGTATCGTGGCGTGTCATGTGCGTAACTTATAGACTTAATTATTATTACTCTTTTTATTTAATTTAGTGACTTGTTTGGTTGTAATTAATTTAGCTATATAATTAATTCAGTGTATGTATTGTTTTATTTCTAATAATCAAAACCTTGAATGTTCCACGTGCATTTCCATATGTACTTAATCAGCAGCACACTCCAGTATCCTTAAAAAAAACTCTCGGTTCACACGGTTACGTGTAAACGGCCCGTGACCCTCCTAGGTCACGCGCGCCCTGCGTTACAATATAAAGTCCTAGATTTGTTTGTAAAGCCAACATTTTGGAAGGGCATTCAAGAAAAATATATAAATAAATATGCCATGTTTACGACTACTTTAAAATATGTATCATGTATACCAATTAATTAACATAATAATAATATATGCTATTATACTAACATGCTTTTGTATTATGTTATATGTTATTATTATTATCTGTGATACCCTATTAATAAGACGAGTGTAATTTACTGGCGGTAAGCATTAACATCTCGCCTGCTGTCAAGGAATATAAAATCTGGACTATACAAAATTATATATGGCTAGCGCATCTGAGTCTGGTCTAAGATGCCATTAGATCGCTATAGACTGATTGCTGTGGGTGAAATTTACTCATAAAATGTTGGTTTCCATCCTCTCCTTAAGATATTTTTTCTGTAGATCCTTAAGGTGCGATGGCAGGGATGGCTAGTTAAGAGATTTTTCGCAGTTTTTAGAGCAGACATTTTTTCGGTAAAATAAATCAAATATTTACCCCGTATAAACATATAGTAGTTCTCCACACAAAGTAATCTCAATTTAATGTTTCTACTGGAGAAATATTTTATTTAATTTGCTGAAAATGATTGTTTGCTATGAAAACTGCAAAAACACTGAACTGAACCTTTCTTGAGTTCCCTTCCATGCCACCGTAACATTCATCCCACAGAAGAAAAGTATAGTTTCACACTTAATTTTTCTCTTTTGCCTTTTTCATCAAAAACAATTTTTTTTAAATACGCAATATTCAACAAGTCCTCGAATTACACAGACACCCGAGTTCAGTTAGTCTTTCACTAGTGACCATAATATCCAGTAAATTCGTAAATAGATTACTGACAACCCTGCTCCACTATTATATCACCCACCCACCAACAAACACGTGGGCATTGCGTAGCACCGGAAGTCACAAATTGTATCCATACGCCTACCTTCCTACCCTCCCCCTACTCCTGTCTTGTCTGTAGAGATCTGACCTGTAAGTCTCAATAAAGAGAGAGCCAGGGAAAAAAGAGAGTGATGAACGTAGATACACAAGAAAACTCCCCTGAGGCACTCTCGACCAATCAAAAGTCCCGTGATCCCCCCGTCCCCATCCCCTACACCTCCCTGGAGCCGTGGAAAGAGGTCAGCAAGTGCGTCGTCATGGAACCACGAGTTACAACACTTTCTTTCTACTCCCATGCAACGTATTCTTTTTATAAATAAATAAATAAAATCATAACCTAAATATACAGTGGTTATTTTTTGTGTTCTAATTGATACGAAAATGTGTGGATATTTATAGCGTTCAAATGATTCTCAATAAAACCATGGTTATTAAAATGATGTGAAAATATAACATAAGGACTGATTTTATCATATGAGGTAGGTTTTTTTTCATTATAAAACACAATTGATCAAATCGAAAGGACGAATAACATAACTAATTAAGTTAGAAAACAACTTAAGTGGTAAAAAAATAACCTTTTTAGACCTATCTATATAAAAAAGTTAACCAAATGTGAAAAATCGTCATAAGACTTGTCTTATATCTTAAGAAAGGTCTACAGATGAATGTATAAAAGTAGACCATGACAATTTAATTGCCGCACTAGTAGGCACACGAGCAAAGGTGTAAGTTTCGTTTTATTTGGAAATCAGATAACGGGTAGGTTGGTGTTTGAATCCCAGCCTCGTATAATGAGGTGTCTTTTTTAGTAAATGCTTTCCCTTCCCAACGTAAATGTGGTCACAATTAAAAATTATATCTTTATAGACCTGACATCAAAGATGTATTTTTATCACCGAGTCTTACTACCCGTTCAGGTTGTACGCATATATGATAAATAATCTAAGGGGTAGGGATGAGGACGGAATCATTTTATAGGAACCCATATTTGCGTGGAAGGATAGTGGGAAACCATTTTGAAAAACCACCCTTAGTTGATCCAACCAGGATTCTAACCCTGATTTCCCCGTCGTCAGCAAGCAAGTCTAACACTATAGCATATTTTTTATTTAAAATAAGAATGTAATTTAAAATGAAACTATTAAAATAAATATGCCTTGTCTTTATAGCTAACCGATTTGCCGAGAAATATTTTGAATTGAAAAATTGGGCTAAAAAATACATTTTATTTAAAGTAAATGAAATGCTCCCTTCCGTTTTGTTGCATTCCTTTACCATAAGTCTTGAATAAGAAATTAGCTGTGTAACATTAACATTTATTCATTTTAAAACCTAACGAAACTTCCGTGGATAGACCTTCCTTTGTGTTGTCTTTAAATTTTGTCCCGTATTTTGATTTAATTAATTTTTGAGCGTTCTTTTACTTCCACTTTGACTTTTTATGGGGAGCAAAAAAAAAGTAGGTTCGCCTATTTTAAGATGTATATCGTTATTAAAACTTTTTTTTTTTACAAAAAGAAAACATACCGGCAGAAGTTTAGAATTTAATTAGTAGTATCTGCGTAAAGATTACGGTAACATAAAAACACGAAACCAGATTCAGCGAAGCAGAAATGAATGTAGACTTTGCATGGAACACGCTTTTGGGTAAATATTTCAAACTATTGCGAGGAGTTTTAGCCGATAAATTACTTCTCTTACATGCTGAAACATAAAAATTTGAAAGCAGCGATCATGAATTGTTTCAATGTCCTTACATTCAATAATAAATTTATAAAAGGTGTACACGAGTTGTAAAACTATATCTACGTGTAGCTATTGATTAAAATATTGTTCCCTCAATAAAAAAAAATCTTGGAAGATAAACCAATATAGAGTAAAGTTGGGAAAAGTATAAAAAGGAGCAAAGAAAGTGCTTTTTGGTAGACAAAGAATCGACACATAACATAATATCTTAATTAACTTATCTATTATTAAATACAATTAGGCTTATTATTGAAAAGCAACCAGCAAAGTTGGACCCACGGATAGTCTGCCGGAGTGTAGGCTATCTCTTACTTGTTGCACACATTTTATTTTTTTCCAACTAAGCTTGAGTTTTCCATCCAATATCCATTAATTTATCCTTACATGAACTAGGGCTTGAATTCCGGTCGGTTGAAATGAGGGTAATTTTTCCTAAATGGCTCAACACTCTTCCTTCTTGCAAATATGGGTACATTTCTTTTTAATATTATATTCCTCCTCCCTAACATATTAGTGTAGTTAAGACATATGCGCATAACCCAAACTGATAGTGAGTCGTGGAAAAAAAAATTGTTATAAATATAAATGCAATGTAGGTTAATAATTGTTTGATTTTTATGGAAAATATTTATTATTTATTTTAGCACTGCATCTTACAACCTGTTCGGGTTATACGCATATACACTAATAACACTAGTGTGTTATGGATGAGTAAGGTTGGATTTAAAGGATATATACCAGCATTTGCGTGGAGGGAGAGAGGAACAATTTTGGAAAAGCATCCTCAGTCCACCCAGTCGAGATTCAAACATCGTTTTCCGTTTTATCGGCAATCTAGTCCAATACTAGAGTGACGTATTAAACCATGTAGCCACCAAAGCAGGTTTATGGAAAATAAAACCGTTCTTTAACTGAATAGTGCCCTACTATCCCGTAGTAATACTTGCGAAACATTATGCCATGAAATCGTAACGTAATGTCCACTGGTTAAACAACTTCCCCCACAGCCTTAACTGCTTATTTTAAAATTTATTTTCATCACGAGCAAACTCTCCACTCACTCACAGACACACACACATACGTGGGGCCAAAATTCCCTGAGCTACAGTAATTGTGAAAGTTTTCAAATTATTTTAAAGTTGATATTCGTCGGGGAAAAGAAACAAGTTCAGGATAGACCCCCATCGGCGCTGTTGTACAAAAAAAAAAAAAAAGTCGCGAGCGAAGCGGCAAGACAGAATCCTTGATGATGACAAGAAGAAGACTTTGTCGGTGGAGGGCCGTAAACCTGGAGTTATTACTCTTATTATTACATAAACTAAGTCCCGCTCACAGTTTAAACACCTAGGAACGTGACTTGACTAAGGTGTCGCAAACCAGGGAGCGCGAACCTAGGCAGAATGTGGTTTATAATGCTTAGGACGGTTTCTTGCACAGAAAACGAGCCACCCTCCACCCACCCTTCCCGTAACGTCTTACTGCCTGTACAAGCCATATAAATTTAACTACACTAAATACGTAAGGTAGAGATTAGAGTAAATGTACCCACATTTGAGTGGGGAGAGAGTTGGACACTGTTAATAAAAAAAAATCCTGGAACTAAAACCCATACATTCTCATAGTCAGCAAACTATGGACTCGATAAACTTTATATTTAATCCACCTGTCACTTGTTCGAGCCAAACGATCCGCTTACAAACGGAATTAATACTCGTAATTTTAGTAAATGCAAATAACCCGAACAGGCTACCATAATACACAAAAATAAGAATAAAAAACTTAAAATGAGGTTAGTAAGGGAATTACCTCGTTCAAGAATCAACCTATTTACCCCATACTAAGGGACACGTGGGGAAAATCATCAGTCTCATTTAGTATAGTTTTCCGATGACGGGTAGGTTGGGGTTAAAATCACGACCAGGTGTGCGTGCACAAGGTTTTTTTCCTTAATGTATGCCCACTCTCCTCCACATAAATGCGGGTACATTTGTTCTCAGATATACCTTCCTAATTCTAGCCCCAATAGTGCAATTCAAATGCTAATAGTTCGGATGGGTCGTAAGACGTGGAGCATGGAAGTAAAACCTGTTTGGTTGCCAAGCTACAGATTATACTAAAGTGTTGCTAATTGGTATTACACGCTCACTTCTATAACCGGTTCGTTTATCAGGAACAGCCATATCCGCCAGTTAAATAAGTCATCAGGTATGTTTTATTGAATTCGCCTAAGCGAGGGACTCTATTGCAATTAACAATGCTGCCCATCCAATAAGAACAAAGTGGTGACAACTGATTGAAGCGTTTCCCACCTTCCAAATGAACCTTCCCTAGCGCTTTGATCTATGCGTTATATCAGATAGAAACTGGCATTTGTTCCATAGGGATCTATTTACAGACTGACCACTACAAATCTTGATCAAACATTCCTTCGTTCCTATTGGTTGGGCAGAATTTGCGGGAAAGTTGAGGATAAAGGTGGCAAATACTCAATGGTAACAATCCTCGATCTATTTGCATACTAAGCACTACAATACTCGATCAAAATACCCTTAATAAGAACACCCCTTCACTCCTATTAGTGAGGAAGCATTTGCGGGAAAGTTGAGGATAAATGTGTATAATACTTAATGTTAACAACTCACGTTTTTTTAGCACCGTGTCTTACTACGCGTCTAGATTATACTCTTATGTACTAATTACGCGGATGGTTTTATTTTTCAGTATACCCGACCAATATTTGGACCTCAAGCTCTCCGTCATCGGCAGTCTAGTTTACTGCGCGAGTGGCGAGTTAGATCATGCAGCCACCGAATCGGGTAACTCTCGATCTATTTGCAAACAAAAAGCCCCAAAGTTTGATCAAAGATACCCTTGACCAAAACAACGCTCGATTTAATATACACACTTTCTAAACCTGCACTCTGCGGCAGCTTTTCTATACAATTCGACTTTAGCACTGAGCGTACATTTATTATGGCCTCTTCTTCACCATATAGAGGCCCCACGACTATTTTATGACAACAATTTTGATGATAGTTTTTGCTGTAACTAAATTTTATTTTTAGACCTATATCATATAATAGGGTTTTATTTATCTTTCTTCTAAGTAAATAAAATAAATCATGTAATCTAGAAAATCGTAAACACTGAAACTTATTGGGTTCAATAGAAATTAGTTCATTCGAATCACGACTATCAGAAATTCTGGTTTATTTTTTTCAAGGGTGTTTCAATATTAAATGAAAAGCTACGACTGTAATTTTATTCTACAAAACACTGTACAGTACCGCCACAGTTGCACGCGCTTATCAAATCTCAAACTTCTTTTTCTTGATAGATTGCAGGATTTATTCTGTCCTTGTAACAAAATTTCACATCTTATTCTTCTAAAGATATAACACCCTGCCAAGACAAACTATTTTAAATATCTTCCCAAAGTTAAAGTTTATATAGTTCGAGTGGTTAGTGCGGTACCGGATTTTTTTTAAAAGACACCTTATTTTGAGAATCACCCAACTCACTAACTGATCCTTAAAACCTACAGGATACTTCCAGTCAACAAAGAATATTGAAAATTGTCATTGAAACTTTGGATATAAGATAAGGATAAAATACGAAATTTAAACTTTTCAACGGGGTTCTCAAAAATGGGCACGGAAGGGTCACATTTACCCTCTTCCCCCTCCTTTTATTCGTCACCAAAGAATGATAGGAACGTAAAATTTGAACAACCTGTTAATACGAACTATTTTAAACGTCTTTCTGAAGTTAAAGTTTATAGCTAAAACAGAGAGATACAAAACTTAAAAATAACTTATTTCATCAGGACTAACTAACTTTAACATTCACTGATAGTCAAAACCTATAGGGTAATTCTAGCCAACATATAGCTTCGGAAATTATCATAGAACAGCAGTTCTCAAACATTTCATAGATTGTACCTCTTGGCCATGACTAAAAGTTAAATGTACCCCCAAGATAAAAAAAAAATTCAAATTACAGGTTGAAGAATATTATGACCACATGGTATATTATTGATCTATTTAATCTGTTGGGAAAAAATATTTGTAATCTAAATATTTAAAATGTGACAAAGCTATTTAGAGAGAATCCTAATGTTAGATATAGCCTTAACATGATCTCTTATTAAGAATCGTAGTGATAAGTTAACAAAAAATACTGTAAAAAGTCTATAGAAAATCTTTATATACTTTCTTCACAAATTCGTTCGAAAATAAATAAAAAATAGTAAACCTAAACACAATATATTAAAACTTAAAATTTTAATTGTGATTCTGAAGCTGATATATATTATGAATCCCAAAGTTTTTCAGTGAAAGGGGTGTAACTATATGGGTTGGCACTATTTTTTATGTCTGGTTGTCCAGTTGAATTTTTCAAAGTCTGCCACCAAAGATCTGCAAAAGAAATTTTCTTGAGACTGGATTTAAGGATTTCATCACAGGACAGTTCAATAATTTTCTTAATGAAAAGAAGTTTGGTAGACTGGAGACTTCCACAGTAGAAAAAGGGTCTAGCATCCAGAGCTCACTCCCTAAATTATCAGGAAAATATTCGCCAAATTCTTCAATCAAATTCAGCCAATCTTTAATGACGTTGACAACAGAATCATGAAGCTCTAGTTCATTTTTTCTACGAAAGTTTCTAAAGACGGAAAGAGTTACAGTTATCCCTTCACAATTCCTTTTGTTGCAAATTGAATTCTTTTTTTAAGCTTTTATTTTGTCGAAAACCATGGAGGGTGTTGTGTGTTTATCCTGCAGACCTTTATTCAGCTCATACATTCGCTGAAATACGTCAGCCACGAAAGCTAGCCTGCACAGCCACTCCTCGTTTGTAAATCTGTCACTAAACTTGCTGTCAGATTGTAAAACTATAACTTTTTGTCTCATTTCATACAAACGATCAAGATAATTTTGTTTGGAAAGCCACCTTAACACGCATTATATGTTTGAGTAACATTGTCATGAATAGGCCGATATATAATACATAAACACAAATAGATTGGAACAAATTATTATATAAACATCACAGCCCCATATCTCTACAACTGCATTGCGAGGTTGAGTAATGTCTTTGAGAGAGAAAGAGTATGTCACCAAGTTGTGAATGTTCAGGAAATTTGCTTAGATTACTCTAAATATAAGCAAGATAACTACTAACGTAGGTGTCAAGTAGATGGTTGAAAATTCTCAGAAATCGGTCTCCAGCCGAGAGAAAATAGGGGAAAAAGATGGGTGGAAATAATCAGATAACTGTAAAAGACAATAATTAGGGCTTTCCATAAGTCCCTTGTCATTTTTCCAACTTTCCTTTGGGAGCTGTTTAGGTACACCCTGAAAAGTGCCCGCGTACCCCAGTTTGATAACCGCTGGCATAGGGGATTTAAATCAAGGGAAATTCTCAACTTTTCAATATGGTTCTCAAAAATAAGTGGGAGGGAGTGTAGGGTGTACTAAAGGGATGGGAGTTTTTAAATTCTTATCACAGCCAAGAAGCATGTCATGTTATAGGCTTTCTAAGTAGATTCTACAACAATTTGTTTCATTTATAGGAAACATAATTCAAACGTTATTATTATGGTCGGTCATTAATATATTACAGTAGGTAGGTACTGTACATAGTTTAATAAACCTATTTTTATATCTAATCTTAATAAAAAGTATTGATATTCACTAAAAACATTTATGTAAAAAAACGCGCCAAGTTCTACACCACCAAAATTCTTAGATTATTCAGCCTTGAAAAGAAGTAAAATATAAAAAAAGCCTATGAATTTTAACTAAAGACTTAAAAGCATAATAAGGCACTTAGATAGGCTTAAGCGGAGTGACAAGCTGTGACGACATTGCAAGTTGAGCTTGGCACTCTTTTATATCTCACTCCTTTTCAAGACTGAATTATTTCACGATTTTTGTGGTGTGACATGTATTTTACATAATGTTTTAGTGAATAAAATAATAAACTATAACATACAAATATTACTTGTACTTTAACTAATTAAATCAATTTTTAGTTTTAAATGTTCAAACATTTAGCTATAAAACAATCCGTCACTTCAAGCAATTGTGTTTGAGTTGTTCAGACTGAAACTCTAAATGCAATCACAACTTGCAATACTCAAGAGTTAATTCGCAATTGTAATGTAACAACCAGGAACTCAAAAGCAAGCAGAGAAAAGACTATTCTGACCTTTTCCAGATCCCCAACAACTGTTTTCTCAAATGATACCGTTTAAAACTTGTAACAAACTACAACTATCCCTGATAGCTTGAACTGTTAAACCCTAATGACGTCGTTTGAAGAGATTGTAGGAAGAAGCCTTTCTGGGACAGACAAACCGACCCAAAATAAAGTTCTTAATTCCAAGAAAAGTTTACTTTTGAAATAGCTTGGTTTCATTTTAGTTTAATTCTCTATACGGAACCACAAGGCTAAGATTTTGGGCTCCATTATTGTTTTGTGTCAAACAGGTTTGGGAATAGACCAATTAATGTCTTGCAGATTAACTAACTATCTGCTTCTAAGTTTTAAACTCAAATTGGATTTTTTAAGTTATTAAATC
Source organism: Timema shepardi (assembly GCA_902151425.1). Lineage (NCBI taxonomy): Eukaryota > Metazoa > Arthropoda > Insecta > Phasmatodea > Timematidae > Timema > Timema shepardi. Next base: position 31,220 of record CABFVX010003865.1, on the reverse strand, counting down.
ATGGATTCAAAAGATGAATTTAAATTTGTGTTTAAAAAATAACTTGAACACATTAATAAAAACATAGCTTAGTGAATTTTGGTGAATGAAACACGCTATTTGGTTCGTGTATCTTATTTGCAAATATTTGTCTATCGAAATCACAAAAACCATTAAACTATTATTTTCAAAAATATAATTCCCTCACATTGATACACTCAGAGAAAAGGGGTTAGTAAGCAGAGCATTAAGACAGGACTTATACGACTTAAGTTACAGCTACATATTAAAAGTACCACCAAAATTACAAATTAGAAAAGATTATTGAAATAATAGCTTCTATTAATCCACGAAATCACTTAAATTATTTAAATAGACTTGATAGCAAAAAACAACAAAAAATAGCTTCCTTCTTTAGGCATGTAATATTCATAAACTATTTTGGCCTTCGGTAGTTGGTGGGTTGTACTCCCTCAAACCTACCGTCCACGGAATTTCGTTCTGGCTACACCCTCGATTGTGAGTTCCTTCCACTCCTTCCTCAAGGCCATCAAATACATTTATGGGTGTATCATTGTTTCTCATAATTATAATTTATTATGTAGTTGTCTAACCCTGTAAATAAAAACGCTAACACTTAAAGGAAGCTAGTGGAAATCGAACGACCTAACTGTTCCAAATAAAATATAGAATCTGAGCCACGCCAGTGAACACATAGACAAAGGCATCAGTCTCGTCTATTCTGGATTACCGATGATAGGTAGTTTGAGGTTTGAAGCCAGGTCGAGAGTAAAGAGGTGCGTTTTCCCTGATTGGTCTTCTTCTCTTCCTGCATGCAAATGCAGGTACAGTTATTATAATCTACCTTCATAATACTTACATAATTAGTATGAACAGACCGAACTGTAATCGTGTTCAGTATGATCACAATAAGAAGAAAAGATAACATAACACCGGTAGGTAGACCTCATCAGCCAATGCGAAGACGGTCGCTCCTAATGACGTCAATCCATGTGAAATAACTATGTAAATAAATAAATCATAACTAGAGAGACGTACAATAACATTGGATGGAGCGGTGAGCAAACAAGGGTGTGTGGACCACCCAAGGGGGGATCTCCCCGGTTGTAACCTGATGGCAACCAGGCATCACAGAAGGAGGAGGAAGCAATTTGTCCCAGTTATTTATATAAGGCAAGACAACGAGCAGGGGAAAATTAGCGCGGGCAATTTAGTGTGAGGCAAATCGTCGCCGCTTGCAGCAGACCGCCACCGTTTTGGACACGGGCCAGGAAACGGATATATGTTCTTTACGGCACCTTACCTTTAGGCTTTCAGAGACCATGGGTTATGGCACAGTCGTAGTTAATAGTGGAGTGGATATATTTTCTTTATGGCATCTAACCTTTAGGCTTTTAGAACCCATGACCTATGGCACAGTCGTTATTAATAGTGGAGCGGATATATGTTCTCTATGGCACCTAACCTTTAAGCTTTTAGAGTCCATGGGTTATGGCACAGTCGTTGTTAATAGTGGAGTGGATATATGTTCTCTATGGCACCTAACCTTTAAGCTTTTAGAGTCCATGGGTTATGGCACAGTCGTAGTTAATAGTGGAGCGGATATATGTTCTCTATGGCACCTTACCTTTAGGCTTTCAGAGTCCATGGGTTATGGCACAGTCGTAGTTAATAGTGGAGTGGATATATGTTCTCTATGGCACCTAACCTTTAGGCTTTCAGAGCCACGGGTTATGGCACAGTCATTGTTAATAGTGGAGTGGATATATGTTCTCTATGGCACCTAACCTTTAGGCTTTCAGAGTCCATGGGTTATGGCACAGTCGTAGTTAATAGTGGAGCGGATATATGTTCTTTATGGCACCTTACCTTTAGGCTTTCAGAGTCCATGGGCTATGGCACAGTCGTAGTTAATAGTGGAGCGGATATATGTTCTTTATGGCACCTTACCTTTAGGCTTTCAGAGTCCATGGCCTATGGCACGGTCAATGATAATAGTGGAGCAGATATAAATTAGCTATGGCATCTTATCTGAGAGTGAATGATGACATCATGACTAAGGATATTTGTCGCAAGTTAAGAACGACCCGGGTATGCCGACCTGGTTGCGTGAAGTAGAAAGTAGCATACTGGGAGTGGTGAGGGAAGATTTGTGCCACCTCTCTCCTAACTCATCCGCGCACCGTGTGAAGTGAAATGAGCGAAGGTGAAATGTCATAACTCAAGGGAGTTCCAGTGAACGAGCACAGCCAATCAGCTAATACACGGGGGGAAAGGAGGGGGCAAACTACCAGGGCAAGACCGCACACTTTCGCGGTAAGGGCGTGTTCCAATTCATCTCATTCCTGTCTTCACCCTCGTAAAAACTTAACAAGTAAAATATACCGATTCGAGTCGATGGATTAAAATGGGAATTTGACACGAAGTGAAAAATATGATCTAAGTTAACTAACTAAGTTGGCTACTAAAGTTAAGTTCTTCCAAAGAAGAGATTGTACCTCACAGGTTAAAACGAAGGGTACTCATCACACTAATACAATAATATACAAAATAAATAATGGAAAACAAGTCGCATTGCCTACAATAATATTTATTACAAACCTGGTTTTTATCGAAGGCATACTTTAGATTCAGCCAGTACCAGTAGTAGAACTATCTAAAATACCGCAATTCGAATCTAAGTGGTGCCAAATTTTAGTATTTATTTTTCAGATAGAATAAAAGTGTATGTATGTACACGCTTTATAACTTGAAAACTAATTGAAGAATCTAGACCAATTCGGAACACACTAACTTGGTGTTTAGTTTAAATTATGATTCGCCTATCATATTTACAACTTGAATAGATGCTAATTTTCTTTTTCCAGTTTCATGCTTAACTTGTGAAAAGAGTCAAACTTATTATTTATAAGATTGTAGCAGACAAACAATGTTGACCGGTTGCAGAGCCACAACAGAATTTCAGAAAACAGCTTTACCTTTGTATCTCCCCTGCCGTCCTGAGAAACTCTGGTATTACGTCACTTCCCTTTGCCAACCCTTCCCCTCCCACCTTTCCCGCTTCCGGAACATGACGTATTGTAACTTCCTCCTTGTCTCCGTCGTAACGTTGCATCTTGAATAAGAAGAAACTAACACAAAAATAAGAAACTTTACTTGCCCTGACAACAGTTGACTAAAGGGGGTAAGTCAAAGTTACGTAAATGTAGCTTAAGAATTTAGAATCTCATTATTTTGTAAGGAATAAAACACATATGACAATGTTCAATTTGGTACACTTTTTTTTGGTGCTTTATTTCTTATTACCTGTTAGGATTATCAAATCCAAAAACATATTTTTCGAGAAAGCAGATATTAAGTTGATATTTTAATAAATGCATTTTCAAACCTAAAATTAAAATAATAGTACATAGTGAAATAAAGACAGCATGTAAGGTGCACTACATTTAACCTGAAAGGTAGCAACCTTACCTTGACGGATTACACTATGACCCTACCTTATAAGATATACATTAGTGGAATAATGAAAGGTAGCTTGTTTGTTACCTTTCAGGGTAAACAAAGGGTACATGTATGTGACAACTAGAGATTAAATTTGATTTAAATGAATGAATTGAAGACTTCATTTAATTTTAAGACTTTAATCTCTTTCAAAGCCAAAGATTATTTATTTTGTATTTCAGTTCATTGCAGCACAGCAAATAACCTGAAAAAATCGTTCCAGTCACAGATTTAACTCAGAATGGAATATTTATCGAGTTGTATCACTTTTGAACTGAACCATAAATTTACACGGATGGAATAGGTATGAGTAAAATAGAAAGTTGAGGAAATGTACCAGTATTTGCTGACAAAGAGAGTGAAAAAGCATATGAAAAACATTCCTTATTACAGACACCAATCTCTCCATCAACGGCACACAAGACGGAACTGGCGCCTTTGTCCACGTGAGTCGTGACCAACAGCGTGGATGATACATATTGTTGATTAAGAGGGAAAAGGCGTAGGTGCGGTCGGAGGGAGACTATAGCTAATCAATTAGGGGAAAAAACCTTTATTTTTACAAAGCTTACTAAACCTGTATTGTACACGATGTGAATCAACTGATTAGATAAATATACGACTTACAAATTAGAGTTAAGTTCTACCCGCCTCGGTGGCGTAGTTGGCTAACGCTCTAGTCGTGTTGAGCCCAACTGCTGAGAACGGGGAGATCGAGGTTCGAATCTCGGTCAGGTGAACTGGGGGTGGTTTTTCCTAAATGGTTTTCCACTCTCCCTCCACGCAAATGCGGGTTCACTTCCTTTAATTCAACCTTCCCAATTCCTAATTAATTAGCGTAATTAGTACTTAAAGCGTATAACCCGAACTGGTAGTAAGACGCGGTGCTAAATAATAATAAAAAAAGTTAAGTTCTAAAGAATATACACCAACACCCATTTCCTTGACCTTCAATTCATCACTGTGAAATAGTAAGTCCCAATTTTAGCAATGATAAATAGGTATTTTCAAGTCGTGCTAGGGATCAAACTCAATACCCTTAGCTCACTAGACAAATGCCTTACCAATTAAGCTAAAGTATTTATGTAAATTTTAAAAATTCCACCGTTGGTCCTATCCATTAAAAAATGCACATATCAGCACACTATTTACAAACTAAATGAACCTGAGAAGGTACTCCTAATACTATATAGGCCTACTACCCGCTTAACCCTACCGCCTGAATGTTAATTAATTCACGACATCACGTGCATTGTGAGCTACAATCTAAATTTGATAGGAAGGGTCTTATCCGACAGATAGAAGAGTCAATAAATCTTATTTCACGTTTTCATACTTCAAGTCAGCTAAATTACTTTTGATGTATACTATCAATAATTATAAAATAACGCTATTAAAATATTGAAATCTTATCAATTATGGCTTCAAAAATATGTGTCTGTATATTCTAAAAGGTTCTTCCTATGAAAATTAGATTGTACCTAGACTAGTGTGTTGCTAGTGTAGGTACTCCAGAGAGATAGGTCGCACGGGAAACAGCCTATTGTGTTGGCATCCTGTGCCACGGCGCACAGGTTGATAGGGCTAAAGTGGCTCCATTAGCTTCCCTGCAAGGCTACGTCACACATCACCTCTACCAACTTAACCTACATCCCGTGCACACTTAACAGAACAGAATTAGGTGTGCGTTAACTTACCCCCCTTTGACTTGGAAAAGTTTGGAATATTTTTTCTACTGTGCTTCTCTCTCGTATTACTACCCGTCCGGGATATTTATAGCGCCAAAGCCAAGACCAAACTCTTATATTGAATTCCAAATCGAATACTCGTTGAAGAGAATATACATGGAAACCCCACTGTTATTCGAAATTAAATTTTCGAATAGTCCGAAGCACAAGGTCTAAGCGATCCTTACCATGGCTTATGGAGGGTTAAAAAATGTATATTATAAAGAAAATTTAAATCCTTGATTCCCTAAACGAGTTAATTATTTGGGTCGACCCCAAGAAGACGGTTTTCGGATAGGCTTACCTTTTGTGCTGATTGCATATTTCTGAAGCCTACTTTAGTGGGCAGTTAAACTAGCTTCTTGTCTCTCACTAGAACATAAACATTCGTATCTATAGTCTGATTGCCAAAATAATAAGTCTTATTTAACATCTCAAAAAGTCACAAAATCTACTTTCATTTATTAGTGCGTTAGGTCATAGGGTGTGATATCTATGTTCACTGATTTGACATTTAGTTTTGTATACGCACACAATGGTTCTAACTATAATTATCTCAATATAATAAACTTACCTATAAAATATAGTCTAATTTTAATAGGAGGAGCCTTATCTGACAGCTAGAAAAGCTACTATATTTACTTTTACGTATTCATACGCCAGATCAGGTTATATGGAACTGTCACTTTTGATAGATATTATCAATACCTATAAAATAACACCAATAAAATAGTAATTAGTTATCAATGTCGACCACAAAATATATATTTTTTATGTTCCTTCATACCAAAATCCTAATAAAATGTCACAGTACTTTTAATCAATCAATTTTACCGTAGGTGTTTTAGCTATTAAATACTTACCATACAACCCTATCGAACAAGACGAAAATGGTAAATTTTAACAAATCTAGCAATTGCCTGGGAATATAAGAAAAACTATTGTGAATGAAAACACCAGCCAACCCAGCTCGGTTGTGTTTTAAACTCTATGCTCCCACGTCAAAGTCAAGCAAGCTAAAGATAGACAAATTCTGTACGCAGTCCTACTTTCAATATTAAAAAGTTGTAGGTTTGCTTTCTTAACTGATTAAAAATTAAAATAAGAGTTTTTTTTGTTTTTGTTTATTAGTTTGTTCGCTTGCCGCCACCTCCTGGTTTATTACCGTTTCCACCGGAACGACGAATTACTGTTACCGACGACTAGAACATGTGAAACACACGTGTGACGTCATTTCCACGTTTATCTTAATAATAAAAAGAAGGGGACAGGAACAACCAATTAAAACAGTTGACCAGACTTCCTCAATTAAGCGTAAAGAGTTGGGATCGAGCTAAATAAATAAAACCATCAGCGCACATCCCCACGAGATCGTAGGGACTATAATTTAACTAATTTAAAGTTAACTAGGTGACGTGTGGGTTCACCTTACCCAGCCAAGGGGACATAGGGGCTGAGGTAAGTAACAGGAAGGACGCAATTAAACAGGATAGTCATTTCCATTCCATACGCGTGTTTTTTTAGATATTATTATTATTATTATTATTATTATTATTATTATTATTATTATTATTATTATTATTAGCACCGCGTCTTACTACCCGTTCGGGTTATACGCACTTACGCTAATGTGTAATGATAGGGTGATTGTGAGATGAAATGGTGGACCTACAGTTTAACGTGGAATCCGAACCACGGTGGAGGCCTGGCATTTTTTAGATATCAAAAACCCTATTTTTGTTATAAAAGCAGGGTCGGATTTATAGCTGTGGATGGATGCCCCAGGGTTGTAAAAATTGGAGGCCCCAATTATTAAATAAATATTTTTCTCTTCAACGTTTCAGCATTACAATTTTTTCTTTATAAAATTAACTCTTAAAGATCACTGTTAAAGATATTATTGGAATAAGGAAATATTGTCAACACAGTAAGCTAAATTTATAATTTCATATGTAATCACTAGGTTCGCGATCTAAGGATGTTGTTTATGTTTTGAAAACCACAGTCTGAAATTTGTGTTTGCAACACGTGTCATCGATAACTAATTAATACTTTGTCAGAACTATCTAAAAATTAATATAATAAGCTGTATACTTTTTATAATCGTACCATGACTGAAATTTATTGAGCCAAAAGATTTTCGTTTTCATTGCAATGGTTTATAGAGGGCTTGAGGCATTAGTATATGTCGCCCTTTGTTAAATCCAGGCCTGTCTAGAAACATCGTATTTGATACACTCGTAGTTTTCAAGTGTGCTTGCAGTCTTTTAAAGGTAAGGGCCATTCGAGTCTCAAACGATCTTACCTAATATATTATTCATTTTAAATTTGTGAGCCAGCATTTGTCGGCTAGATAGAGAGCTTGATCAACCACAATGTGTATGAGATAGTCTTCAGTACGCCCGGTCAAGATCGAACCAAGGTATCACGGTTCAGAGTCCGTGAAGCCAGCCTAGAGTGTCGATGCCAAGTTAAGAGAGCAGAGGGTATAGGGGAGCCCGCGCCTCAGTTCCTCTTAATTAACGTTAAGTAGCGCGAGAGACAGTGATGTCACGTGATGGCGGCAGGTGTGACCCGGCACCTAACCTCCGATTAACAAGTTAATCAGCGGTTAAAGGGGCACAGATGACAAGGGACGGAGCGAGATGAACTGATGATGATCAACGGGGCATGAAGGCAGTGACACTGAATGCGGGTTCTACAAGGCTCGCTCTAGCAATTTACTGAGTTGAGGAATAATAGAGAGGGGTCTTCTCGATTTATGGGGGAGATAGCAAGTAAATAGGAAAATAGGTCTCACTAGAATATGGATGACAAGATGCTTAAAATTAGCCATCTGAACATAAATGATTTCTTGATTGAAATTTAGAAATTAGATATGGTTTAAATGTATTGTATAAGCGTCCCCATGGATAGTTTGTTAAAGGTGTAAGCCATCAATCTACGAGACACTAGATCGATTTCAAGTGGCTATTATTAGGGCATTAACTATTTGTATACGGGTTCCTACTATTTTAATATAGCCAAGACTAGAAGTAATGTATTAGGTCCTAGGCCATTGATTAAAAAAGTGTGTAAGTTATGTTAATTTAATGTGTTTGGTAATAAAATATTATATAACCCAACTAAAATCCTTAAAACATAATCCTTTTGAGTTTATGTAAAATAATTTTGCTTTAGAAATGTTTTATAGTAATTTTAAATGTAGAACCTAAGAATTGACAACTACCTTAAAATATAATTGCAATATATACAAATAAAAACTAAGAGCTATTTCAAACAAAATACACATACAGGATTATTCTATCCTATTGCTAAAATAATAATTAGAAAAAATCAATTTTACATCTCTAGGTGCAGGCTATTGCTCTGGACTGAGCTAGTTTGTAAGTCTTGTACCAATAAAAGCTACTAATCATTATTATTATTATTATTATTATTACTATCAGATTAAACATTCATGATATAAACAGTAGCTTTTATTGGTACAAGACTTACAAACTAGCTCAGTCTAGAGCAATAGCCTGCACCTAGAGATGTAAAATTGATTTTTTTCTAATTAGAAAAAAATTCCCGCTATTTAAATGGAACAAGTGCGATCGAGATATCTCAAGATTAAAGTATACCCTTTATTTTAATTTCTGCAGAGACAATAGCAAATGAGTTACAACGAAGCAATAACGGCAATTCCAGTTCTCTTCTCACATTTTCGTATAGACTAGAGCGATTGTTGGTCGAATGTGTCGTTAAGTTGAGTATACTGTAGATCAGATAGTTACGTTAATACTTCAATATTATAATCAAATCCTTGACGAATACATCCCCTTTCAATGGAATTCATTGAGCTGAAATATTCACCGAACTCTTGTATTTTAATTTTTTATCACCACGTCTTAATACCCGTTCGGATTATACGCTTACGAACTAATCACGTAAATGGTTTTAGGGATTGGGAATGTTATATTTAGAGGAAGTTTACCAGCATTTTTGTGGAAGAAAAGTGGATAGCCATTTTGGGAAACCACCCTCAGTACACCCGACCAAGAGTCGACCTCTACATTCCCGTCATCCGCAGTTTAGTATACTGCGAAAGTAGCACCTTAGACCATGCGGCCACCAAAACGGGTTACGAATGTCGTCATTAAGTTTGGGTTTGATTTTTAGTATAACATTAATAAAATAATTAAAACAATTTTTTTAAAGTTGGCTCGGTTATATTCTCGTCAGCATCACCCATTATTTGATGGTTCTATCTAGGCCTATGTGTTATAAGCTTCATGTGCCTGTCGCCTTACCCAACCAAGCCACTTCACCTACTCGGTAGGCCAAAAGTCACCACGGCGGAAAATGTATCGGAAAATTCACCCTAAAGTTTTCCTTTCTGTCTTCACCTAACACTAAACGTCCAACCGTGTAATATAGAAATTTATTTTCTTGGCTAATATGAATTAAACATACACACCTATTAAAGTATTTTAGGCACCACCCTAGACTTATAGTCGACTAATTTAAACACTAAGTCACAAAGTCAGTCTAATAATTGTTTGGTCCACTTCTAAGATCAAGTCATGCACGACGAGAGATGACTACTCGGTTTAAACTGGGGAAAAAGACCAGCATGGTAGCATATGCTGACAATTACGACCAGAGGGTTATTTAACACAGACACGGTATAGACATAGACACCGGCATATGGAACAAAGCCAACCATCTGTCCCTGAACTGGAAAGGAATCTGACTATTTGTCTATAGTTATCTAAATAGGATCCCAGGCGGTGCCTTAAAGACGTCAGTAAAGTGAGAATTGGCTCGTAATTTCCCCAGTTATTAAGTTCCTAATTAATGATTTTGGGTTAAAAAATTTACAGTACATTTTTAATATAAGAAAAGCACTTAATATTTTTTTTGCTGTCAACTTTTATGACATTTTAATAAATTAGTGTTATTTTATTGTTATTGGTAATATCTATCAAAAGTGACAGTTGCAGATCACAAGATTGAACATATGAACACGTTAAATAATTTCTAGTAGATTTTCTAGCGGTCATATAATAGATGCCCTTTCTATGAAAATTGAGCCATAGGTGTTACCGTATCAAGTTAAATTAGTTAGATTGGGGTGGGAGATATAGTGAACGCGAGAAAAGGCCACTGTTTTTGCAGTTTTTATAGAAACACTTTTCTTTTTACCAAAATAAAAAAATATTGTTTCGGTAGAAACTTAGTTTAATTTAGAATCAAATAGCCAAGGTTATTATTTATGCTTTTAGTGAAGATTACTCCATCAAGATATCATATTTTGAAAATTAAAAAATGATACCTGGACACGTGAATTGAGCCCGGGACCTTTTGCTTTGTACGTCAATGCTCTAACCACTAATCTATCCAACTACCGAGTCGAAGATGGCTGCGTTATCTGATAGTTCGTGACCTTAAGAAAAATCACAAATTTGTATCCGACGATTTCCGCACGACCATCATAGACTCTGCCTTAAAATATAAGTGAAGAATGACCCTGGGCACGGAAAATTACTGGATAGCTCAGTGATTAGAGCAGTGGTGTACTAAGCCAAAGGTCCCGGGTTCAATTCTCATGTCCAGGTTTCAATCTTAGATTAATTTTCTTCACATGGTGATATAAATAGTTGTTGAATATCTGTCATGAACATAGCGGCATTAAATAACAACCTTTTTAAATAGAGAAAAAAGTTGTAATTAAATCCAGGACATCCTTGACAGATATTTGAGAACTGTTGCGGTCACCATGTGAAGAAAATTACACTCTGTTTGTACTGAAGCAATATTTTATTTTAACAAAAAAAAGTTTTTATTTAAAAAATGCAAAAATACTACCCTTTTCTAGCGTTCCCTAGATAACCCCTTTAAAGTAATTTTGCTATAGCTGCGTGAAGTATAAATACCTTAAAAAATTAACCGAGCTAAGGTTTTTAACAGTTTCCCAACAGTAGTCATTGCAATTATTGGGATCATAATTGTGAATTCTCAACCCTCTCTCCACGTTGATGCGGATGTTCTGCCTATAAATTACCCTTCCTAATAATCTCACCATTAAGATTTATAATTTTGTTTAAAAAAGTTGTCATTTTCTGAATCCACTTTAGTAAGTATGTATTCAATTAAAGCCTCATAACATTTCTGATTAAGACGCGGTGCTAAATGAAAAGAATCCTGATAGCCCTCTTCGGTATTCACCCGCCTCAGTGGCGTAGTTGGCTAACGCGCTAGTCGTGTTGAGCTCGACTGCTGAAGACGGGAAGACCGAGGTTCGAATCTCGCTCGGGTGAACTGGGAGGGGTTTTTCCTAAATTGTTTTCTACTCTCCCTCCACGCAAATGCGGGTTCACTTCCTCTAATTCAACCTTCTCAACTCCTAATCCATTAGAGTAATTTAAGCGTATAACCCGAACGGGTAGTAAGACGCGGTGCTAAATAATAATAATAATAATAATAATAATCTTCGGTATTCGAATGGTTTAAGTCAAGGCTTCATCTCTCGCAACAAACTAGACTGCCGATAGTAGGGACAATGGGGTTGTAATCACGGTCTGGTGTACTGAGAGGGATTTCCTAAATAGTTTTCCGCCTCTCCCCACGCAATTGCAAGTACACTTTTATAAATCCTACCTTACTCTTTCCTAACACATTAGCGTAATTAGTGCATATGCGTATAAGCCTAACGGGAGGGAGACGCGGTGAAACAATACATGCATTACACTGAGTTTGGAAGTTCACACAAAAAAACACACCCAAATTGGAAAATAGTCATGAAAAGTGACCCAGACTAGGGATGAAGAAAGATGCGACTTCTGCTGAGCCACGGCATGCCAGCGGTCAGAGTGACGGCGCCCGTGGCGACATCTGTGCGCCGTGCACCCAAGAGATGGAAGAGGCACAACGGACTCTGGGATCCACCTCGTAGTTCCGCAGAATCCCGCTGGGCGGCGTGGAGTCGCTTCTCTTGTCATCTCAGAGGTCATTGTGTTGGAAAGTGTCACGTGCGGTCGAGGGGGCCTTTTATTTCAAAACGAGGCAAGAATGCGGGTATCTTATTATCTCTTAGAATTCCACCCCTTCCCCTTCAAATCCGCTTAAAACAAAAGTTGTCAACGTTTGAGGCCTCTCTCTCTTATAGTGGACCAAGCAAGAACCAATTCATTCTCCCAAATATGTTTTGTGTGCACCACGTCTAAATACCCGTCTATACTATCCACGTATAGTTACAAACATGAGGTAGGTATGAGGGAGGTTGAATCAGAAATAAATGTACCCCCATTTATTCATCCCTCTTCTACAATAATATAGCTGTGGGAGTGAGTAGTGTCTAGAGTCAAGTTAGTCTTTTTAAGTCATAGAATTATTTATTAAATTGTTCATAAAGTGCATTTTTAACATCCCCAAAAAGTAAAATATAACCTTCTTCAGTGGCCGCATGTTCTAAGGTGTTACTCTCGCAATAGACGACTGCCAATTACAGAAAGATCTGGGTTCGAATTCCGGTCGGGTGTACCGAAGGTGTTTTTCCCTAAACGGTTTTCCACTATCCCTCAACACTTATGCGAGTACACTTCCTCTAAATCCAACCTTCTTCATCCCTAACTCAGTAGCATAATTAGTACATATATGCATAACCTGAACAGGTAGCTTCTGCCAACCGGCCTAAGAGTTGAGGACCAAAGAAGAATAACTAAATTAAAACCAGTCCCTAAATGAATCGTGATTTCTGGATGTCTGCAACGCGTCACACTAGTACGGTAAGCCTCTTATGCTCATATTAATTTCAAGTTCTGGAACAGAATACCCCTAGGCCACATCGGTGGTCGCATAGTCTAAAGCGCCACTCTCGTGTTATACTTTATTGCCGGACAGTAACACAAGGTGAAGCCTCTATTTCATTAGCTATCACATCTTTCCCGCTTTATTCTTGTCAAGTTAATCTTCATATAATTTCCCCGGTCCCGGCAAAGATTTATCTGATTACCAAACCCTTCCTTCACCTCTGACAAGACATCTTGTGAATGTGAGGAATGCCAGGTCTCCACCGTGGTTCGGATTCCACGTTAAACTGTAGGTCCTCCATTTCATCTCACAATCACCCTACCATTTACACATTAGCGTAAGTGCGTATAACCCGAACGGGTAGTAAGACGCGGTGCTAATAATAATAATTCATATAATTAGGAAAATTTCTACCTTCCACCAAAGATGATATCAAACCAGCGTTCCCTAGATACGTAAGAGCCTCCTATACCACTTGGTCAAAGGCGCAAGTTAGAAAGAATAAATAGATTTTTAAATTGTTAATACAAGAATCCACTTTAAAAAAATATATATATATATATATATATATATATATATACACACACACACACAAGTGTATGATGTTTATTCGATGAAGGACGCTATTTTAAACATCACTGTATATATATATATTTTTTTTTTAAGGCACAAAAAAATGTACAATACACTCACCTTGACGTACTACATTAAGGTTCTATCTTATAAGCTAAGAAATATTATAGTTCATAAGGGTAATGCGTATAACCCGAACGGGTAGTAAGACGCGGTGCTAATAATAATAACATAAGGGTAAGATCGATGCTTTTCCAGTTTAACGGAGTGTACATAGCAATAAAACACTTTCGGTATTGTTCGGTGGGTGGCTATCACAGCCGGCTGACCACCAGGAAATCGGAGTTTGATCCTGACCAACTGTATGTGGTTTTTGTTCATTTCTTTAAGCAAATTAGTTTTATCTTCCTTAGTCTGGTCCATTAGTTAAGATTTGCCCACTTATAGTTACTGTTAGAATAAAAAAAATTAGAACATTCTAAATAATGAATTAAATAGCTGTGCTATTTTCTTTGATGATTATGATTATAACCGCATTTAAATACCATATTCCTTAAATTTAAAAATAAAACATGAACACGGAAATCTAACTAGGGACCTTCGGGTTAGTAGGCCCACACCAACGGTCTAGCTACTGAGCTATCCAGGAATCGTTACGTGATCGATCAGTCAATCTTCACTCACATTTTAAGACAGTGTCTTTGATGGATGTGCGGAAATCGATTCCTGGTTAGCTTAGTGGAGAGAATATTGGTGTACTAAGCCAAAGGTTCTGGGTTCAATTCCCGTGTTTAGGTGTCTTTTTAAATTAAAGAATATGACATTCTAATTAGTTTATCTCATTTTCTCATTCACCTTTAGCAATATATAGACAACTGACAATTTCATTTAAGTATACATACTAAAAATATATGCATACAGTAAGTAAGAGCAATTATAAAACAAGGCTGGCGGAGTATGAGCCAACGTAAACAAAGCTTGCGCCAAGATCAGCAGCCTCGAATGCGAATCCGGTCACTGTCCACGCCGGTATGTAAGTACCTATCCACACTGTAAAACTCCACTCAAGCATGAAGCACCTACCCACACTGTAAAACTCCACTCAAGTATGAAGCACCTATCCACACTGTAAAACTCCACTCAAGCATGAAGCACCTATCCACACTGTAAAACTCCACACAAGCATGAATCACCTTTCCACACTGTAAAGCCCCACTCAAGTATGAAGCACCTATCCACACTGTAAAACTCCACTCAAGAATGAATCACCTATCCACACTGTAAAACTCCACTCAAGCATGAAGCACCTATCCACACTGTAAAACCCCACTCAAGCATGAAGCACCTATCCACACTGTAAAACTCCACTCAAGCATGAAGCACCTATCTACACTGCTAAAACTCCACTCAAGCATGAAGCACCTATCCACACTGTAAAACTCCACACAAGCATGAATCACCTTTCCACACTGTAAAGCCCCACTCAAGTATGAAGCACCTATCCACACTGTAAAACTCCACTCAAGAATGAATCACCTATCCACACTGTAAAACTCCACTCAAGCATGAAGCACCTATCCACACTGTAAAACCCCACTCAAGCATGAAGCACCTATCCACACTGTAAAACCCCACTCAAGCATGAAGCACCTATCTACACTGCCAAAACTCCACTCAAGCATGAAGCACCTATCCACACTGTAAAACTCCACTCAAGCATGAATCACCTATCCACACTGTAAAACTCCACTCAAGCATGAAGCACCTATCCACACTGTAAAACTTCACTCAAGCATGAAGCACCTATCCACACTGTCAAAACTCCACTCAGGCATGAAGCACCTATCCACACTGTCAAAAGTCCACTCAGGCATGAAGCACCTATCCACACTGTCAAAAGTCCACTCAAGCATAAAGCACCTATCCACACTGTAAAACTCCACTCAAGCATAAAGCACCTATCCACACTGTCAAAACTCCACTCAACATGAAGCACCTATCCACACTGTCAAAACTCCACTCAAGCATAATCACCTACCCACACGGTCAAAACTCCACTCAAGCATGAAGCACCTAATAAATAAGTTGAACAGTTTTAAGATTGATATCGGTGACCTGGTGGTCTAGGGGTAAGGTGTCAGACTTCTGTGCTGGCGGCCGGGGTTCGATCCTCGGTCCCGGCACAACTTTATCTAATTACCAAACCCTTCCTTCACCTCTGACAAGACATCTTGTGAATGTGAGGAATGCCAGGTCTCCACCGTGGTTTGGATTCAACGTTAAACTGTAGGTCCTCCATTTCATCTCACAATCACCCTACCATTACACATTAGCGTAAGTGTAGCGTAAGTGCGTATAGCCCGAACGGGTAGTAAGACGCGGTGCTGATAATAATAATAATAATAATAATAATAATAATAATAATAATTTAAGATTGATGGTATTCAAAGCAGGAATAAGTTTTACTTCCTAAGAATTTTAAATAATGTGGTAAATTAATTAGCTAGCCTATCATAATTCAACAAACAAGCTGCTTATATGACATGCTGGAGAACTCAGTTTGGACAAGGCAACACATCTGTTGAGAGACAGAGATCTAATTAATTAAATAAAATGTTATTCATGTTAAGTCATGACTGCAGGGAAAAAGTATTTAAAAAGGCACAAAGAAAGCACAAGATTATTTTAAAACATATTTTGTATTATTTAATTAAAAAATTTAAATGGTATATGCCCTGAACTGGAATAGGATAGGTATAGCCTTTCTTTAAAAAAGATGTATATTTTTTAATAGATCACAACACTTTTTTGGAGTAGTTTTGAAGATTAAGCAAGATTAAGATTAAGATTAAGAAATATTGCAGTGTGATATGTTTGGTCAAATAGATAACACTCTTAGCATAGCTACCAATACTTGTAACAAAAATTAGTCCTATATTAAAAACAAATAGAAACATTTATTGAAACTACCAAATTGTTCAAACTTCTACTAAATGAGACTAGTTCCTGTTACTTTTACTAGTTAATTTACACAAAATATAAATAAATTTACTGAAAGATTTTTTTTCCTTAATAAAGAATATATAAAAAAGTTATTATGACTAACAATTTGTTCTCTCTATAAACACAGCCCACAGTAGGTATATACCACATTATAGTAAATGACATAGGAATATGTGTCACGGTAACAAACAAACTTTTTAATGACAGTATTGTATGTTACCAAAATCTTAGAATCGTCAAAATAGTTTATATTTTCAGATATTTAACGGAAAATTAGCGTAAAACGTTGTTAAAATCAAGTGGCTGAACCCTTTTAATAGTTTTCTTTTTAAATAAAATCTAAAATGTAAGGCTTTTAATCCTATCCGTGCAAATACCTTTCGACTAGATTTTGATATGAACCCCGTTTTGAAATAATGAACCAATCCTTAAATAAATAGCACGAGATTTTTGTACGTATGTACGCATCTCAGAGCTTCGGTAGGCGACCCTCTTAACACCCATATATCAGGCTCGAAAACAGAATAAGCATCTGACAATGAATATTTGGTTAAACAGCAACACAAAGTGGAGCCTCCCTTTCGTTAACTCTCCCGTCTTTCCCGCTTTATTCTTGATATCCTTTATTATCCTAGGACTTTATATTCTCCCTCCCCCACCCAAATACCCGTTTTCACAATTCCCGGTGTAAACTGGATACACACTGCAGGTGGGTCCCTTTCCTCCTCTTCTACTTCTTCTTTACTGCCGCTGATTTATTTACCTCTCATCAGGCTCAATTTCAAAGCGCAGTTCCTCTAATTATAATTAAATTACCCGCAAAGGACCCGGAAACCTTCTATACTGCTCTACCTTAAATTATAACAGTAGCAGTCTACTAGCGGGAGAGCGGGTATGCTCACGTCTGTATAAAAATGGATCCCAACAAGTAAATTAAAACGGACGCGTTTGTTTCGTCTGCAAACATACTAATGTTTTGATCATTGCAAACTAATGTGTGTGCACCGCGTCTTACTATTCCTTCTGGTTGCATGCATATACAATAAGAAGGATTATTGAATTTAGAGGAATGGATTGAGCAAGCTTTGAGGTAAAACCACCCCGAGTACATCAGACTTGCAGTCAGACCCCGAGCTCCCCATCAGCGGCAATCCAGTTTATCGCGAGTGTCAAACCTCAGACCAGAGGACGGACAACATTTTGGACGCCGATCCACATCACATATCAAAAGTCACTCGATCGTGCACCGTTTCTCTACCGTACTTTTGGCTTCTGCTTTTTTCCTTTACATTTTATATTTATACTTTAAATTCAACCTTTCATCAAATACCTAAGTCCCCACCCTTTTAGGAAAAATATACACCAATTAAAAGGTATATTATCATATTAAACTATTTAATTTTCTTATAGCATTATTAATAATGACCGATGAAGGCGGCTTAGGCCGTAGCAAATATATATATATATATATATATATATCACAGCCATTAATATGTTATATGGTATATACTTACCATATAACATAATATATAATATAAATTTTAGGTTATTTACCATATAGCATATAATATATAATATAAATTTTAGGTTATTAATTTTAAAATAAGCCAACCCATAAGCCACTAAAACCTGTATTGAAATAGTATTCTCCAGATCGCTTGCCTTTTACCAACTTTCGTAGCACGTAAATACTTTAAGCTCGACGAATATTTGAAGTCACGTCTCTTAACGATGGTTGACAATCATTTCAAGTACAAGTAATCAACGCTCCTGTTCATGGCTGAGGTAAAAATAATAGTTAACTATGGTTCACTCTTCGTTGATCGTGTGAAAGGTTCATGAAGCCTCCAAAAAAATATTTTTCATAGGCATAGACGTACATAACATCTTCAATCCTAAGTAGGTGTAGATTTAATAACGTTGATATTGTCGTTACAGTTTCAATTTTTATATATAGATAGGCCTATATACAATATATACACATATATAGGGCCCCCGGTTTACAAGCATTTTTTCTTGAAATGCTTGTATTTGGTGTCATAAAATTCATTTAGCATAGTTTTAATCTAAGCTTTTTTATTATTCCTTAGAAGATTTTTGTGATTTAAGATCAAATGAATCAAGTTAAATATTACCCGTAAGAGTACTACATCACTAACTCAGCGAATGATTTGAGATCGAGTCATTAGAGTTGTTTGAAAAGCGGTATTTAGTTCGGTAGCTACATTTCAAATTAATGAATCCAATTGTTCCAATATGCACTCCGACATAATAGATTGAAATTTCTATTTTGATTCTACTCGTTGAAAACAGAATATAGTGCTCTTGCGTGTGTTTGAAAGATACTGCTCAGAAATAAATTTATAAGCACTAGAACTGGTCCTTTAATGTTTTAGTTTTGTTGTGTTATTATTATTGGTTTAAAAGGTGTGTTTTGAAATATTATGGTTTTTATTAAAACGGTAAAATTTACAGTATAATATAAACAACCGTAAATTTTCAGTTTTATTTATTTTCATAGCAGGTGATAAAGGCTTCAAAGTATGGAATATTTCTTTTTTTCCATCCTCACCCCGTCTTACAACCCGTTCGTGATATACGCACATTCATAATTACGCAAATAAAATAGGGATGAGGAAAGTAGAATTTTTGAGAAAATGTGCCCACATATGCGCAGAGAGAGCGTGGGACTCTTTTTTAAAACGCCTCAGTAAACCTTAATGGAATGTAAACCCCGATTTACCCGTTTTTGGCAGGCTTATCTATTGAAGAGTAACGCCCTTAGACCACTGAACCAGCAAAGCTGGTGTCTTCATTCTTAATATATCTTAACTTTGACTTGCTGAGAAGTGACAAGGAAAAAACATACTTATGTATAGAGATACCTGTCGGTATCAAACGCTGGAACGATTTATTATTTTATTATAATCGAGAAGATCTTGGTCCAATCCCAACCGGATGCAAAGAGAATATTTCCTTGGCCTACCTCCACAATATGGTTTTCCTTCCTCTAAGCGAATTTAAGTGGTGGCTCTTAAAATCAGCCCTTCTTATCCTGCTTTCTTTGGATGGATAGTTCAAGTATCTCTATCTGAATCTAAATATGTATTATGTGGACCCTTTAATGCCAGTGTATTGGCTAGTGGCAACTTATGTTAGCTTATAAATTATGTATAGGACAAATACAGAAACAAGACTCCAGATCGTCAATTTATCAAGAATCTCTACCAACTGAGCTAGTGGAGCGCACAAATAGTAGAGGAAACACCTCTTCTTTTGAAACATGCGAGTCGATCAAGTCTATTTTATCGGTGATGTGTGTGTACATACCATAGGAACAAGTCTCACTGTTTCTGCAGCAAGGAGTAAAGGGGTGAGGGGTAGTGTCTTAAAGGCAAAAGAGCCGACGAGAGAGTTCATAAAACATATACATCATAATAATACACCACCGCAAAGAGAGGGGAAGGAGGGTAGTCTTCTGGTACAAGTTACAGAACACAAGAAAAGGATGAGAAGAGAGGGTTGAAGGAAAGAAGAAGTGAGTAAAGGGGTGGAGTTGTGAAATTAAGATGTTTGTTTCGGCGAGAGAACGCTACAAGCGAGCAAAAGGTAACGCCCGACCCCCCAACCCTTCCTAACAACTCGTTATGTAAGTATGTCTGTGTCGCCATCATCCCGGTGTGTTCACAGCGAACGTTGTCCTCTTAGGGCGGGCTCACACTACAATGATGGACTTGACAAGCGCGTAGCACGTTTGATTCAATTTGGGATTATCTTAGCTGATATTCACGGGTCGTTCGGATCAGGTTGGTTCAAAGACGTTTGGCGCAGTTGTGAAAACACCTGTTAAATCTACCTTGTGTGTTGACTCACGTTTCTAAAGCCAGTGTATGTTCAATCACTTGATATACTGATATAAACGGATTGCTTTTCAAGAGGAGTGTGTCAAAAGTCCTACGACCTCCTGAAATGAGGGAGTGGAGAGGCGAACCCTAAATTCAACAAACCTTCATTGAAAAACGTTATTAGTCGTGCTGATAAATACGGTCGTGTAGTTCAACAACATAGCTTAGTTAGTAGGTTAATCTATACCGGGTCCTATTCCAAGAACGTCCGGAAAATGGATCTTTGGTGAATTTGAGGGTTTTCCCCTTTTGAGTTAGTGAATTGAGTTGAGGAACAGGGTGTTGTTTTTATTATATAACTAGCTTGATATTTGTGTGCAGATATAATCATGGTTCATAGAGTGAAGTTAAATACCCATTCAAGAGTAATAATAACAACAGATATCCTGGCTTTCATAATTATGTCAAAAAATATTCCAAAGTTGTTTGTATGATTTACGATAGCAAGGAAAATTGAATGTTATAAAAATATTCTGATTATGAAAACTAACAATTAAATCTTTCAACGTGTTCTTTGATTAACATTTAGAATATCTTTTCAAATTGTTTGTTGGTGTCTCCTTTTACAGCCCCCCACACCCCCATTAAAAATAAACTTGGATCTTTATGACGTCAACAATTCATCTAAAACACAATTAAAGTCTCTATACCATTTTTTAAAGTCATTTTATATTAAAGTTTCATGAAGGAATTGTAATAAACACTTTAAAATACAAAGTTAAGTAAAATTAAGTTAAAATTGTAAGTTTGTAGACAAACATGGTCAATGATGATAGTACCAAGAAAATAGGTTTTATATTTTGCGAGAATTGAGAAACATTATATATATTAGTAGTAGATTTAACACTCAGTTTTTTATGATTTAGTCAATGAGCTAATATATGGGCATATATTATACCCACATTAGCGTGGCAAGAGGATGAGAAAACTCAATCAAAAAGCCTGGCAGAGATTCACAGTAAACGGCAACCAAGTGCTATGTAAGTCTAAAGCCTTATATATATATATATATATCTCGACCACCGCTAGGGAGTGAAATTGTTTTGAGCCCGCCTTAGTTCCATGCTCACTTGCTCCTAGAGAGAAAGGGAAGGGAGCTAGAGAGTATATTTTTAATTAAGAATTAATTACGGCACGTTGAGCCAAGCAGTGAAGTTCAGGTGGCGGTGTCTGAAGAGGTCTGAGAAGGATAGAATGTCTAACAGACAACAGACCTGGTCCTCAAATGCTTCCGTCTGTTGGTGATGCTGCTTACTGGTGAAGGCGTCAACCACTTCATACGTAGAAACAGTTGGTGAGGAGGGGGTTATGACAGAGGAGGTTTGCCCTAAGGGAGAGTTTCAAGAAACGCATTAATTTAATTTTAGGGGGTGCATATGTGTTGTTTTCCTCCGTCTTGCTATGTCGAGCTCAACTCCTAATACCATAGAGTGCAGGGGTATGGAAACCAAACTATGGAAATATGAACATATTTATTTGAACGACTTAATAACATGTTGTTGTATTATAATAAACTATCACCGTTATTAATACATATTGAGGCGGGTTGATCATATAACTTCACAAAAACAACAGCGATGATATTAGTTGTAGCTAAATTGTGTATTTATAATTCTACGTTTTCATATAATTAAATATGATAAAATACTCAAGATTTTATTTCAGATTTTCTGTTCCTAGCTATCCATCCATATGTAGATATTTTGAATTCATATTTTGAATATTTTGAATTCATACTGATTCCTAATAGGACTGGTGATGATGATGATGATTTATACAGTTTGGCGAAGTGATGTGGGAACATATTGGGAAATTCGTAAGGGGAGGGGTGGGGGTCCCGCATTCGTAAAAAGGTCGAGAGCCCCTGTTATAGTGGATCCATGGTACAATGGTCATTTTAGAAAATATACGAGTTAACTTAAAGATGCCAACATTGACAAATTATAACATGCATTTAGACATGTTGCGCATTTTTTTTAAAAAATTTTTTTAGAAAATGTAAGTATGCAATAAATTATTATCCAATGTGATCCATGCGAAAACTCCTCAGTACTCCCAGCCGGAATTCAAACCTCAACCTTCCCGTCATTGTCAAACCAGACTTAACGATACTGACGTATTTTACCACGTCCCCAGTGGTGTGGGCTTATAGTGCACTTTCTTTCCCATTTAATTCCACAGAATTCGATAAAATATGATTTAGGACCCATTTATAATCTAGTTTGAACGCCGTTCCGCGGTACAGCCCTTCTCTGGAATGTATTAATCCGCCCTTCAGGTTAAACAGCACCACTCGTAATATCATAACACCGTCCACGCACTTCACAGCTGTCCCACGGTGACGTCACACGATTAATTCTGGAAATTCAGAGCAAGAATGATAAAAGTAGCATCACACGAGATGAGTTAAGGCGCAGTTTCGGATGAAGAGCTATACGTTTAAAATTCGCCAAAATAATTGGAAGCTTGGAGATGTTCAGTTTAGGAAAGCTGTTCAAATTAAAACCAATTTTCACGGGGAAGTTATGTCCCACGATGAAACATTGTCCAAAGTAAATATATATTTGGATGTCGGTTATGAACATTTTGCTTCTATGAACCGAAATTATAATTACAAGGGAGCAAGCAACCTCATATATGTTGTTTTTTTTCCCTGGGCGGCGGCACTGGTACTTTGCTGCCATGTGAATTGTGAGGACGTGATGTCACCGGGATGCTATGTTTGTTAGTTGGTTTGTTTGTTGGTTAGTTTGGTTAGGCTATTGCTCCTGCAGAACATGTCATGGAAGTCAAGTGTTGAAAGGGGTCACAACGACAATAAAACTATACCAACAAACATGGATGAGGAAAGGAGGATATAGGTTAAGTAGGTTTCCAGTGAAAGAGTATTCTTAAAGAGCTTAGAAAGGGAAACTTGGAGGTTAAGCGCGGTCAACTCTGTGACTGGTCAATACATCCAATTTGATTTATTTATTTGAAGCTTTTTATCTATTCTTTAATATTATGTCTAGTCGGATCCTAAAAGGATGAACCTTTCAGTGCGAAGGAAAATAAATGTAGAAGAAAATCCAAGTTAAGTACCCCTAATAAAATAATGAGAAATACTAACTATTCCTCAATTAGAACCTAGTTGAAGTAATCTAATTTGTTAATTAGAGGAATAAATATATATTTTTAAATAGGGACTTCTTCTAGATGCACAATTTTATAACGTTTTGGACGTCTGGTAGCTTATTACTTTCAGATCCAAATTTAATATCACTTGTTAAGGAAATACGGATATCACTACTTGTATAAAAAGAGTCTACTCACTTGATTCCGTAAACATCTAACGAGTACTCCCAAACAACACAGCAGTACAAGTGATGCCTCTTCAGACACTTACCTGCAAAGAAAAGAAAACAGCCTTTACAAAAACTATATCGATTCAAATGCAATTTCTAAACCTATAACTGTACATATTTTCGTGTAATTTAAGCTATAATAAACAAAACAAAATTATATATTTCAACAGTCAAATAGAGATTTTCATAATCATTATGTTTTTTACACCACGACTCACTAGGTGTCCGCCCGGGATGGCTGCATTTAATTTTACTATTAGAGTAAGGATGAGGGAGGTATCTCTTAGAGCAGTGGTATTCAAACTGAGGTACACGTATTCCTCGGGATACGCTAATACATTTTAAGGGTACGTAAAATTATTTTTTACATTCATTATTTTTTCCAGCTGTGGCCTGGGTAGTTTTTTTTTATTAAAGTCATATAGTTTCCACTACCGGCTTGCTAGGCTTGTCATTGCTTCATATGCCTTATAATCTTACTGAATACTAGGGCAGGCACATCATCCAGTCCCCGGCCGTTAATTTATCAATGTGAAAGAGTAAACCCATATTTCAACAATGATAAATTTTTCGGCCATGCCGGGAAACGAACTCGGGACCCTTAGCTCAATAGGAAGACATTATACCGACTGAGATAAGGTGTTAGATACGTAAAATTAATATAGAATCATGTTATTTCATTATAAACACATAATAATTAGGGCCATATTTAGGGTTAGCCCCAATAGACCCAGATGTAAGAACATTATATTTGGGAGCGCCATTTTCTCTCTCTCTCTTTACTATATATATATAGTAAAGAGAGAGAGAAAATGGCGCTCCCAAATATAATGTTCTTATATATATAGTATAGTATGTACAACTTGTATTATGAACCAACTTTAGGTGTACATAGTTGAAGAGAAAATATATCTAGTAGTGTTCGAAGAGAAAAGGTTGAATACTCTTGCCTGAGAATCGATATGCTTACATTTGCGAATAAAGATAGTGGGAAACAATTTAGGAAAAAACACCCAAGGTACTGCACATTTGGCCGACATTTTAGTCCCGACTTCCCCATCATCCGCAAACCAGAGTAGATGATTTTGACGTTTAATCCGCGTACTCGCTGATGTGAATCTTTGTTTTTAAATCATAATATAACTATATATATAATTGTTTCGTTTGAGCACATCAAACTTACGAAATTAATTAATAAAAATAATGTTTAACTGCCTTTAAGACTTTAGGCCTTTTTGGAATATAATTTGTTTTGCGATATTTGAATTTCACTCTACGTTTCTTTAAATATTAGAACTCAAAATATAATTTAAAAATACTAAATGTTTCTAAAATACAATTCACTAAATCCTTATAACACGCACAAAAGCATACACACGTATAAGTATGCCAAATAAATTAAAAAGTTCTGTCTATTCTTTCAATACTGTGAAATGTAGGTCTATAAATGCTCATTTTACTTGCTAAATTTAATACGTGCTTTGGTGTTTTGTATGAATGAGGTTCTTACAAATTCTGGGCATATCTAATTATCAGGTAGGTTATCCAAGCAACATATTTGGACCTCTAGTTCACCCATGATTTTTGGGCACTTAATATTAGGTAGTTTTAAAAGTTTCTAACGATACCTCTAGATATAGCTTATATAATGATTTGTTGCCAATGTATTTTCAACATATCTGATAACTCAGCGAGTTACTAGAGATAAATCAAGAGATGTTTTACATAGCGTAGTGACTTTTTTTTTGTCAATGTGGGTTATTCCACATTAATTTCTTATATAACTGTTAGGATAATACAATCTTAGTTATTATATCAGAACATAAATAAACATCTTCCCAAAATGAATCCAGTTTTAAGAGATTTGTATTCTATTTACAAACATCCTAGAAACACTAACCCACTTTTTTATATTATATGAATTCTAACCCAATTACCAACACAGAAGCTAAAATTTATACCAAGTTTACTTCCGTTTACGTAACGTTTTGTCTTTGGGCGCATAACAAAAAGCCGCAGTAGCAAACCACTGAAGGAAATGTATGGTATTTCTGTTATTGTGTGAGAGTGGAGCTGTTTCTTGTGTCCTTCTATATATCCACTGAATACCGTATACCTCTACCCTCCCCTTTGCCCTGCAACCAATCCACTACGAGCCCTTTGCTGTCATAGACAAAACACTAAC
This sequence comes from Timema shepardi, assembly GCA_902151425.1. Classification (NCBI taxonomy): domain Eukaryota; kingdom Metazoa; phylum Arthropoda; class Insecta; order Phasmatodea; family Timematidae; genus Timema; species Timema shepardi. The sequence continues at coordinate 5,185 of CABFVX010003865.1, read as the reverse complement.
ATCCCTTGTAGCCTCCACTGCTGCCAACGGAGAAATGAGCGACTTACAAGCAACAAACTGGATCCTAAAGTCAGAAAAATAAATACAAATAATAAATGAGCGAATTTAGAACGTTCCAAATCAACGTTTTTTGCATTAATATACCAATATTGTAGATTAATAGAAGTTTTTTCATATTTCCTTCATAAAGCGTAGGGTTTCCTTATTAAAAAGTGTCTTATATTCGTCAAATTATGTTATCTGTCAATTCCGATAAAATATTAGTTAATTTAAATTTGTTCAATAGCTACTAGGATTTTCTCCATCATATATGAGGATATCTCGGACGGATAGTAAGACGAGGAGCAAAAATAAATTAGAATAACGTGTTATTGTACTGTATATCTTATTGTACATTTTATTGTATATCAACTAATGGTAACAGAATATTTGACTGTAACGCGTTGTTTAAGTTATTAACTAATCACTATTACGGATTACACATATGTTTTACGTGGGGGAGGCTACAATTTTAGTGAACTCCAAATCACGTGTAGAGTGTCTGCCTTCACATCTCATAAAAAATAAATGTTGACTAAACCGTTATTTAAACCAAAAGATCCAGGCGTTATAGATCGTCAATATCATCTTTTAGCTCAACGATTTAAAACTCTCGACCATGATAAAGTTACTGACTCATGTATAGTCAGGTTGTCAGGTTGTCATATGAAGAAATTTGTCCAACAATTCAAATCGTTGCCAAATCTATGTCATTACACGCTCAACTACGTTATTATCAGTGTGTTTTCTATCAATGATGGCTAGAACACATATTTTATTTTTTATTTCTTAGAAGATTAGGTACATGGTGAACCGAGTCAGAGTTGGCACTATTTTCTTAATACAAAATTTCCTGTATATTCTGGTTTTCCAGTGGAAATTCAGATTTTTTTCCAAACACTTAAGAAAGTAATATGGAAAAATTTATTTTTTTATAAATTAACTATTGTAAAGTCTACCATTCGTATTTAGTGAAATTCGCTATATTTTCCCAGTTTTTCATGTGTGGCAACCCAGCGAGTATATAACATTACACTAGGACACAATGCACCCTTAGGATCTGGAAAGGAAGGCAAGTCTTCACTGAAGTGTGGGTAGAGGAGAAAAAATCACAACTGTAGTGAGTGCTAGTGAGTCTCAGACAGACAACAAACATATTTTCAAGCCAATTAATATTACAAGTTCATTTTCTTGCCAAGATTTCGATAAAACGCTCTTTTTTTCATAATGAAACAAAGATAATTTGCTCTCGGGAGGGGAAAAAAAGAGTAGCGTTACTGTACGAAACGCAGCCCAACCTAAGCGCTTCCTGGCCTAGGCGTCGAACCCACAACCGCTTCTCACCCAAACGCTAAACACCCCTCCCTTTTCCACCAAGTAAAACTCTGAGGCAACGCAAAGCAACGGAGCGGAGTTTATTTCTAAATGGAAACCAAACAAGCTTAAGTAGTGAAGGCGCGCCGCCGAGGCGGTATGAATTATGAATGTGGTTTGGGTATGAGGATTGGGGGGGGGGGGTGCGTATAAGACTGAGAGAGAACGAGTCAGATAAAACTTTTTAAAATGAGAGATTTTCCCCTCAAGATGTAAGTCGTAGGCTGACGCGGTGGGGTAAACAATGGGCAAAGAAGTGATGAAGCAACTGATGAAGGAGAAAATACACACACAAACACACATACGAAGGAGTGCTAAAGAGACACCATAGAATAAAGAGAGATAAAAGATGGAAAAGGGAGGTAAATGAAAACGAAGAAATTAATCAAGGGAAAGGAAGACATGGAATTAGAATTTCCAATAATTATATATATATACGATGTCGAGAGGCACGGTGGTTAAGCAAAAGGAGTCATGCATATGGATGTAGGAATAACATTTGTATTACATCACGGAGAACAACAACGCTCCCTGGTGCACGGGAATAACTAATCCATTTATTTCTCGAGTCACCAGCAAAACTTCAGAGATCCTCAAGTGCACTTCCTAGAAAAGGTACACACACACTTGGTGCCGTCAAGGACAGTCAGGTTAAAGTGTTGCTTACTACCGTGCGGTTTGCATTCTGTTGTTAAACTATGATTATTTACCCCCACAAAAGCAGAGATAAACGAAAATATTCAGTCAAATTTGGGTAAGAAATCACTTTTTGGACCGTTACCAAATTTACTCAAATCATTTTTATACGTGAAGTCATGTAATCGCTAAATGAAACTTCTCATAAACACTGTCAATACCTATGATATTATTCTAATAATATCAATTATCAATGTTGGCCTTAAAAATTGTTTTATTTTATAATGGTTTATTCTGACTAAAATCGTACAGTATTTACTTTTCTATTTTTCATAGATATAGAATAGGGTATGCAAGAGCAAGACTGAACGTTTTTCGTCAGCAGTAAATCTGACTTGATGGGCTTGAGTTTTTCCACCAATCTAGATATTTTAGTGCCTAGCCTTAGCTCAACAAATAAAAAATAAAAACATTACTATTCATTAACAAGCAAGTTTCGCCCCTAAGATTACAACACTAAATCCAAGTTCTTGAAAACCTCCATAGTATACACTATTACTAAAATAGTTCTAAAAAAAATGTAGTATGGTCTATATCAGGAGTGGCTAATTTTTTTATCTAGGGATCTACTCCAGAGAATGAAAATCTTTTTTTATCTATTACTGAACCATAGTCTTATCTGGTTTGTTTCATCGGTAAAAAATTAATAAATCAATTTTGTGTTTTAATAATAAAATTATAATGCATATAAAATTTTATTTTATCATCAAACGACATATTATATATAATTTCCCTGAAAAAATTACTTTTTCTTTAAACACTTGACTTTGAAGTTGATGCATGGGACCTTATAATCTTAGGATGGTTTGCTGAATGAGAGTTAATAATTACTCTGTCATAAACGAAGGCAGGCTTGTAAATGGTCATCAGTCAGACAGCGTCAACATTTAGATTCTATAATGTTGATTTGAGAAAAATTTGCCAGCCCTCTCATTCAGCTTCTTTCTCTCAATCTTTATTTTAATCGATCGAACAAACTGGTAGCTACGGTTGACCGGTAGATCACGAGTGACTGTTTGGTCACCTCTGGTCTATGTAATGTTTAAGGTACCTTTAAGACAAAAAAAAAACGCCTCTAGTAGCTGGTATTAATTAGTAAAAGACGTATGGTTGTAAAAATTGAAATCTGTGCCCTCCAAACTTCAGAAATGTTATTATTTTTCTTGATTGTTTGCCCACCCTCGTCCCGAAGTAAGTTTCTAGGTGCGCCTCTAAAGTTTAATAGCGTGTAGAAATAAAGAGGGTGTTAGCGCTATCCTGTTGCTTGACTGACATATTTTACTTTTTCTAACACTCATAAATAGTCTTATATTAAGTTATTTTTTTTATCGAATATAAATTATTATTATTATTATTTATGCTTATTTCATATCATACTTAACAGAACATATTTTAGTTTTGCTTCCAATTATACTTACCCCCTCGCTCACGCCCCTTAACCACCATCCCCTCTACCTTTCTCTAAGGCACTCCAGTAATCTTCAACACTAGGTTTTCCCTTGTAAAGTAAACTTGAATTTGTAATAGAAAGTTATTATTAATTCCGCTACAACCTCCGCTCCACACCCTTCCCCCTCCCCTCAAGCCAGAACTCTTGCTTTCCTTCTTCCCCTCGATCTTCTCTTCAAACAACATTCTTATAGGTTATATATACACAGCCTTACAACTCTAACAAGACATTTTCACAATCAGCATTTCAGAGTAGACTATTATTAAATATGAGTCAGAGACAGAAGAAGGCTATATTTCCAATTATTTTAGTCTTATTGTAGGTATTTACCTACTTTCCAGGTACAGGATTTAAGTAACACACAACCTACTAACTAACTTATCTTAATACAGCTACATTTATATTAAACATCCATCCAATAGGCTTATAATGTTTTTTAAACTCACAGTAGGATGACTACATGCACGAGAATTAAACTATTTTATAAGTTCTCCTGGGATTCGAAAAGAGTCCGTGAAACTTGTAGTCGATCATTTTTACCACATTTTGTATTGGTCTCTAAAGTCTTGGTCACGCGAGGCTAGTTTACTGGCCGCTTGTAAAAGCAGCTTTTTACTAGCAAGACCTACTAGCAGCAAGTAACCCTTGTCACACGAGGTTTGTCAATTTAACGGCTAGTATAGGCTTTTCTGGTTGGTTGGTTGTTGTGTTAAAAATGTCGTCTTTGGGTGTAAAGGAGGAGCGTGTGATCTGACGTGTAATCTGGCATCAAACATGCATCTTCAGGTTAAACCAATGTAAACATATGAAACAACGCCCACTGAAGTGACGTGACATGTGATCTGACGCGTAATCTGGCATCTAACATGCATCTTCAGGTTAAACTAATGTAAACATATGAGTCAGCGCCCACTGAAGTGACGCGGCATAGTAGAGACACGACACACGCCACGTCAGTGCCAGACGAGTGCTGCATGGCTCCATTTATTGTCACATGTTACATACAAGATAGTTCTTTTAACTCCCCGGACATTTGGCAAAGGGTTATTAAAAGACGTTCTTCGGACGACATGCACGTCCTAAATTTGTATTTGGTTTTCAAATCGCAGATACCATTTTTTTTTAGTAATAAATGAAATGTTTCTTTACCCATTTTGTGAAAGACTGCATTTTTTGTACATATTTAACTCTTTAAAACCATTGAAAGCAACACTTTTATTTTATATTTGCTCGCCAAAAAGGATGCACCCAAAAGCATTGTTTACCGCGATCATAACTATTGTATCTAATAAAATTGACTCAATTCAATAAGGCCAATAATGCATCTTCATCATCAGAAGCAAACATTATTACTAAATGTATTACTGCTAAATCATTCCGGTGTGCTTTGAGTCATACGCGAGTCAATTTTTTTGTTACTGACATCTTTTTTGCCATGTTTCTGCCGGATCAAGTGTCACGTCACTTTGGTGGGCGCTGATGCTAAGCACTACTAGCCGCTATTTGAGGGTTCACACAAGGCTAGGTAATTGATTTTACTAGCTCCGTGTGACACAGGTTCAATAGCGTATTGGTCAATTCTTTAAGATAAAACCCATCTCGGTGGCGTAGTTGGCTAGCGCTAGT